>JAPFFP010060795.1:0-26996 GCA_026153255.1 Solanum medicagineum | reverse complement strand
GAGGATTGAACTGTGAAAGCGGATCTTTCCTTTTTCCCGCAGAGGGCTTAATAGACTTCTTTTGGGATCCCCGATGGACTTGTCCTTTACCCGACAAGGTACTAGGCGGATGTGGCAACAACACCTTTTCGTTATATTATCACTGGCTCATAGGTTATGGTTGTCGACTATAGAAACTCCCAGATAGGTTTCATGTTGATAGTATTCAGAGGTTGATGTGATAGTATGATGTCCTGATGGATGGTGATGTGATAGCCCTGTACCTTACTTTTAGTTGAGGTTGAGTGATTGATGAGATGACGTCATATTATATTGTATAGCCCATATGGTTTACTTCATCTTGTTTTACATATAGTACATTCCACGTACTAACGCCCCTTTGCCGCTACATCATTTTATGATTCAGATTCTGTAGACAGAGGACTTCAGCAGGTGAATGATTGAGGTTCAGAGCTCCATAATTTAAAATTTGGTGAGTCCTTCCCTACCTTCAGGAGGACATCTTTACTTGCCTCTATTTTCTTTGAATGCTTTATTTAGACTATGGTATCCATGGCCTGTCATTGTACCTTCTTGTAGCTATAGAGGCTTCATAGACGTTGACTGATAATAGCTGGGGGTTTCTTTCCCCCATTTCTCAATCTTAGATTGAATTGTTTTTCAGTGTTTATATTTCATATGATAGACAGAGTTGATAGCTTATGACTGATGTGCTGTTAAAATACAACACAAGTTATGCCTAAAACAATGAATTTTGTGAGTTCTTAATGCGACTTTCTATGGTTTTATATGTTTTTGTGTCGTTAATGCAAAAAAGATAGGTTGGCATGATTTTGGAGAAAAGTTTTAGATTTTGTTGAAGACCAGGACATACGAGCTCACCTACGAGTCGTAGCCCAAGCTACGAGTCATAGAGTGATCTCGTAGCAAGAAACAGAGACCAAAAATCAGAGATCTACTAAGTTGAGGTCAGCCTTACGAGGCCATCGTACAAGTCGTAGGTCTTGATACAACTCGTATAAGTGGACTCGCAGCAGCAAACAGAGAGCCAATAGATTAGACCAAAAATTGGAGGCCTAGACTTTCAAGAGGAGCATATGAGTCGTAGCCCAAGAAATGACTCGTACCAGTGGGTCATACCAGCTGAGTCCAAAATGTCAAGAACCTACTATGAGACCCCGATTATGACTCATAGGTCACCCTATGAGTCATAGCTGTGAGGCGTACTAGCTTCCAGCTGTCTTTTCTATGTAATTTTTAGGGTTATTTTGTAAACACTATAAATACTTTAAGTTAGGGTTTTTTAATGGAGGGAAGGAGATTCCATATATTGAATATCATCTTTGAATATACTCTTAAGATTATTTTTTGGGTTTTCGCTTAGATTTTTATTTTCTCTTTGAAAAACCACTTTTGGGGAAAATCCCATATTGTATTCATTCTCAATATATCAAGCATGTGGTTGCAACTTGTGGTGCTATCACTTTTCATTGCTTTGGATAAAACTCTCAACTATGTCTTGTCTTTGCATTTGTGTTGGTTTTGCTTTAGTCATGAGTAGCTAAGCAACCACAACTTGGGGTTGTAGGAGCCATGGGTAGTTAACTTGAGATGACTTAGATTTATTGCATTTCTATGATTGGGGTTTTGCATGTATTGTTTATTTCCCTTCATTTTGATTATTGTTTGGTGTTGTCCAACACCAAAACCTACCTACTATCACGATCCCGACCAAGGTAGTGACGAATAGGAAAAAGGAAGTGCATGACAGGATTTGATTGATATGTTCTTGTCTAATCAACCAAACCTGACAAAAGGGAGGTTGACTGGGATAATAGGTAATGGTTAATTGGCACACTATGGTTGCCGACCACGCGCCATGGTGAAATTCGACCTTCACCCTCGCAAGAGGGCTGGAGCGACCTAAGTTACCATCCTTCATGCGAATTTTCAATTGTAGTTATGTTGTCTAGGGTAATTGAGTCAACAAATCGTAGGGAAAACAATTCCCAAGTTGTCTCCAAAATTGAGTGTTTTCTCTCATCGTAGTACAGTGTTTATTTTGTTTTTGTTCTTGAATCATAAAATCCCCCCCCCCCCCATTTAGAGATTCTAGTGTAGATACTCGAAATGATTGATAGTGAATTCTTGTAGTCAAACCCTGTATTCCCTGTGGATTCGACCCTAACCTTCGGTTAGATTAATTGCTGACAGCGACCTCTTTCTTATTGGAGCATGAACATGATAAAAAAATTATGGCACCGTTGCTGGGGAAGACGGCTAGGTTTTGACTTGATTTCATTTTTAGTTAGTTCAAGTATTAATTTCTAGACTCTTTTGTATTTTACTTTTGTTTTTGTTTTTGTTGTTTGATTTTAATTGCAGGGTGTACTAGTTTGTATGCCAAACACTAGGAGCCAAGGCAATCCCTTAGCTCTGATCAATTTGGAGATCTATCGACTCTTTAGAAGAATGGCTCAAGTGAATGAGGATATTGCGGTTGAGGAAGAAATGAATATGAATGATGATATGGGAAGAGAGGAGAATCCACCACCAAGGGATAACAGGCCACAACTTAGGGACTTCAATGAAAACACTTATGGATAGAACCAATATCGCTTGAACCCTATGGCCATGGACATACTGGTGCTATAATATTGCCTCCATTGTCGGTAGACGCTAAGTTCTCGGTGTCAAGTGTATTACTTCAAATGCTCCAAAATTATGGTTTAGTCACAGGGCTACCTTTAGAGGATCCTCATCGTTATCTCCATAATTTGATTTTTGTGCAAGAGTGTCTTGGGGACACAAAATCTTTCTCTTGATGCTTGTTGATGAAGGTTGATGACAAAGTCGAGCCACGACGTTAAACAAGGCGTTTCTTGGGAGGCAACCCAAGCATTTTTTATAATTGTTGGTTTGTTTTAAGTGTGTTTGGTTATTGAAATTCTTAGGTAGTAAGGTGTTTGTTTGTTTTAAGTTGAAAGACATTGATGTAGTTGTAGTATTTTGAAGATTGTTGTGCTTTGTGGTTTGGTCTACAGGTGGAAATTAAAGAACTGAAGACCTGAGAAAATAGCACTTGGAACAGCCTCTACGAGCGGGCCTACGAGTCGTAGTCACTACTATGACTCGTAGTCATGCCTCGTAGAGGGAAACAGTGAGTATTAAAAGTTGGCACACACAATATGAGCCAACCTTATGATTCGTAGGGTCTCCTACAAGTCATAAGTGGGGTTCGTATTACCCAGATATGCATTGTAAATTTTCACAAGTGTTAGGTCCGCTACGAGACCGAGACCTACGAGTTATAGGATGCCCTACGACTCAAATTCGGGGTTTCATGGCCTCGATCTAAAGCTATTTAAAAAAGGCGACCCAGTTTAATATAAAAGGGGTCAAAATAAAATTTGACTCCCATTTTCATTGCAAATGCCCTTAACTCGAAGGAAACCCCCAAATCATTCCCCCCATTCACTATTTCAATCAAATCTCAACTACCCACATCATTTTTCGACGAGTATTCCCCGAGGACACCATTCTCTAGTGTTTCGATGCATTCTGTCTATTTTGCATTGGTTCAATTCTTCCACCATTTGGTAAGCTTCGTGGTTAATTTTAACGCACTATTGTGGTGAGTTTCATTCTTTAGATAGTGGTGTATCTAGTTTAATCATGAAGATTCATACCCATGTGGTGATACTTTGGTCTATACATAAAATCTAGGGTTTGAGTGTTTTGAAATTATTGCTATGAATTAAGCCTTGTGTGGGTGATCATAGCTGGAATACTGGCCCCTTAAATGTAGTGCTTAAGTGTTGTGTGAACATTAGGCAAATTATTCTCGGGAACGAAATGTTGGAAAGTGCGGGTGTGTTTTAATATGTCGCATCTTGTTAGGCTTACTTGAAAGTGTTTGAATTTCATTTGCATCTCAATAGATTGTTGTGTTGATAACATGAATTTGTAAGTGCCTCTGGTTTTACGTAGATGCACTAACGGATTGACTTGGATTTGTGGGAAATGGTTTTGTCTTTGTGCGGGTAATTGTTGTTTGGGGTTGACATGATTGAATGTTGAGATTCTGTGTGTATCTACGTTTGTGCTATGAAGTTTTCTTCGATGTTGTTTAATTATTGTTTTGACCCATTAATAGTTCTTGTGGCAAGGTTGTAGGCATCACATTTGCCATCTGTTTTCTGCTACAAGGACCCACTATGACTCGTAAGGTCACTCTACGAGTCATAGTGGCCCGTCGTAGGAGGCAACAGTCACCTGTGATCCCTTAACCCTTACCATACAAGACCCATCTATGACTTTTAGTGTCTTCTACGAATCATAGTAAAAGACTTGTAGTAGTTACCTAATTGTAATTTGTATTCTGTCCCCTATTACGAGCTCAGACTACGACTCACAGGGCATGCTACAAGTTGTATTTGTTGCTCCTATCTGTGAACAAAATGATATTTTTTAAGGCACCTCTGTACTACGAGGCTATTATACGACTCTTAGGACACCCTATGAGTCGTACCTGCGTCTCGTAGTTGCAGACCTACAACTGTATCAGTAATTTTCTTTACTTAAGTATTGTTGTTTCTTGTTCTTTGTTATGTGATTTGTTTGATCAAATATCTTGACGCTCAGATTTGTTGTGTTATTGGTTTGCAGATATCATGCCTCCAAAGGATAAACGAGCAATCCAAACATTTCAACAGAGCTTGATTGACGAATCCTCAGAGACCGAGCAATCAGAAGGCTCTGTGGAAGTCCACAAAGTCAGGATAGACCCTGAGGCAAATGTGCCTCAAACTAGAGGCCGCACTTCTATGGCCCCAGTAAAAGTTGAGAGCCCCTCCCAGTCTGAGGAGGAGGGTGATGGAGATGGCTCGAAGAGTAGTTCGCCACAGATGACCCCCACACATACCGGGAAAGATTATGAGGAGGGGTCACAAGCCTAGCAGGAGGAAGTCCAATCACATCCCCAACCGACCGCAGATGGTGCGTTGTAGGAATGAAGGAGATATATGACCAAGGGCTAGAGCCAAAGGGCCAGGGCAAACCAGTTTGACAATTCCATGAGGAGTCTAGGTTGGATACGGTGCCAGGGTTAGAGGCAGAGATAGACAGACATGGACTATGATGGACTACACAACAGCTCGGCAAGTATGCCCCTTACGTGGTCCGTGAGGTTTATGCTGCTTATCTTGCTACACGTCACCGGAGGCTGCCAAAGAACAAGAAGCCGATCGAGCAGCCTAGGTTACGAGTAGTGCCAGTCCGGGGTTGGAGAGTTCCTATTTTAGAGGAGACTATCTGGCGGATTTAGTTTGGACCCACCTACAGAGTGCCTTAGTCCACCGCAGAGTACAATGGTCGCATTGACAAAATGAGGAGAGCGGTGAGTGAGAATGATGTTGGGGCCAAGATCGATCTACTATAGTGGATAGCCAGCCAGATATGTAAGGAAGGGTTCGACTCGACGTGGGTTACAAACCACGTAGATCCGATAGTGAAAGCCCACCTCTCTTTCCGGGCCATATTTTGGTGGTCCATTATCCATTGGCATATCCGGTCTACTTTCACGGATAATGACATCACCTTGAAGCAAGCTATGTTATTAGCCAGCATTCTAGCTGGATATGAGATAGATTAGGCCCGGATTATCTCCAAGCAGATCCACGAGTCCGTTGTCCAAACAAATAATCACTGCCATTCCCTATTTTGATCTACCGATTATGCAGTGCAGCAGGTGTTCCTATAGACCCCCACCAGGACCAGCATATCGAGGCCACATGCACTATGGATCCCAGCTTGATAAAGGCTGATGAGAACCCAGTGGCCCTACCTCTTGTAGCTCCTTTAGCTATCCTAGATCTACTCCCGGTTGAGCCTCAGACTCAGTGTTCGGCTCCAGCCCCTACCAGCACTACTCTAGCCGCTGCAGAGCCTACGCCATCTGTTGAGATTGAGTCTACGTTATCCTCTAGCACCAGCAAAATCCACATTACATGTTGATTCTCTTATTTCTGTTGTTGCTTTTCAGGCACTGGTGCATAAGGTAGCTACAACGGACTCCAGGTTACAAGCTTTAGCAGCTTAGGTACCATGGGTCAGCCAAACTGTACGGGACTCAGAGGAGAGGATAAAGGCATTTGCCCGCGATTTGGTAGATAAGAGAGTTAGGGTGATGGATGCTAGAGTAAATGCATTTGAGGCGAGATTCCAACGAAGGCTTGAGGGTGCTCGGCCTGTTGACACGAGCATAATGACATAGGAGTTGGCCAAATTTAAGTCCGACTTATTGCAGATGGTAGCTTCCCCTGTTGTAGTCCCAGAGATAGCACAACAGGTGATGAGATGTTTGATTGATTAGCTGACCGCCCGCATGCCCATGGAAAGAGGCCCCTCAAGCATGATGACCCAAAGATCAGCCCGAAGAGGCCTAGACCTGATGACCCAGCAGCCCCGGAGGAGGAGCCGATACAAGAGGAGGTGGTGTAGGAGTCAATCCTGTTGGCAGCTATACAGAGATATAGGGTGCAACAGACATCACATGGAGAGGGTAGCTCACCTACAGCTGCGACCTAGATTATTGAGGAGGAGATCAAGACCCAGGACCCTGCTGACCAGACAGATACCGGTGCTTGAGAACCATGATGTTTGACTTTTGACCCCAGCCCTTATCTTTTATAGATGGATACTTTGTTCTTTCTGTTAGACAATATTTTTAATATGTTGGTTTTTGGACTTGTTTAAATTTTTGTATGTTGGATGTTATTGTTACTTTCATTTCGGATGTTAGTTTTTGGTTTTTAATGTGTGTATATATATGTGTGTGTGTGTGTGTATGTCTGTGTGTGTGTGTGTGTTTTCGTGATTGGTTTTCCATTCATGTCTTTACTTTGAGAACAAAGTATTCTATTTTGGCAGGGTGTGGGAAGTTATGGATTAAGGTGAAGCCTGAGTAGCCTCGAGTCCATATCTTCCCCTACTTTTGATTCCAAGGTTTTCTTGTCGTGATTCTTTTTCCTTGTGGTTGTTTAATTTTCTATTAAACTGGCATGTTTAGGTAGTGTAGATAATGTGTACATACATAATAGTATTATATATTGGCATATGCATAGTATTTAAATACTTTTTGAATGATTTCAAAAATTGGGTACCCTCAAAATTTTTGAGATTGTGGTTATTGATGCAACTATGCATTTTGATTATCTGGTGATGTTTATTCTAATAATGTAAAGGTAAGTTGAGGCTTGAAGCATAACCTGTGAGTCTATACGTGATTGTGTGTTCAATGTCATGTGTGTTGTGAGCTTATTTTTCTATATTCATGTATCATGTATAGACTCAGAACTTGCCTTAGCACTCTAAGATTGGTTTGGTGATGTGATTGATTTGGACGGGGTCTTAGGCCTTTGTTCTATTAGTAAGCCCAGTCTTGCCTAAATGACCTTACAAATGTGTTAGTGAACCCTTTGTTCCAAATGTTTGAGCTTCTCATGTACTCCTTTTTTCTTGACACATCACTAGCTTAACCATGTTTGATTGAAGCACCTTGATATTAGCCCTGGTCTATCCTTGAACATGTGAACCTTGATTGAGGCTAAAAGTCTAAGTTGAGGGTGGCTACAAATTGTGGCGTTGGTTTGGGGAATAGATATTGTGCATTTCACCTCACGCTAAAAACCTAAGGGTGGCCCTTATTGTGGTAAAGTAATAACAATAAGGATCTTAGTTGGGAAATAAAGAATGAAATGAAAACATCATGAGCCCGGGGAGGAAAAAGAAAAGTTCCTTGAATTGAAGGAAATAGCAAAAATGAGTTCAAAAATAAGGCACGACTAAAAAAAGGGAATGAAAGCACCCGTGGAAAGCTTGAAATAGGAGAATAAGGGTGGGTTTAGTGAAAATACTCGGGTTATGAAGGTAAAAGTGTTGGTGAACATGGTTCAAGGATAGCTTTTAGTCACTACTTGCCTAAAATGCCATATTAAAACCCCCGAACTTATATTACAAGCCATTAAGTCCTAAAGTGATCCAAATTCACTTTGTCATCAAACCGGAAGTTGAGTATAAAGGCAAGCCTATGGTGTTAGTCATTTTGCATGAATTTCAATTGTGAGAGTGAGAAAGGATGTACGATCCCTGAATTCTAAATGCCTTCTGAGTGAGTAAGAGGGACTTCTTTTCTACGAGGGCATTTGCACTACTTGATTAGCATATTACGACACCAGTGATTATGGATGGTTGATGCTCCTTAGCTTATCATAGTAGGGTTGCCAGATGCATCTTTGTGTTCTATTTTGCTTATAACCTTTACAATCTTGTTTTGAAAATGAAAGTTGGGTACCTAAATTAGAGTAAGTGATGTATATGCCATTAGTGTAGCTGCTATGTGTTTTTCATTGTCTGCTTAGATTGAGTCGTCGCTTGACGACAAGCAACAATTCTAAGTTAAGGGTGTTGATGTTTGTCAAAATACAGTATATTTGATGCCTAAAACAAGGAATTTTGTGAGTTCTTAATGTGACTTTTTATGGTTTTTTATGTGTTTTTGTGTTGTTATTGCAGAAAAGGTAGGTTGGCATGATTTTGGAGAAATGTTGCAGATTTTGCTGAAGCCCAGGACATACGAGCTCACCTACGAGTCATAGCGCAAGCTATGATTCGTAGAGTGATATCTCGTAGCAATAAACAGAGACCAAAAATCAGAAATTTGCTAAGTGGAAGTCCGCCTTATGAGTCCATCCTACAAGTCATAGGTCTTGATACGACTCGTATAGGTGGACTTGTAGCAGGAAACAGACATCCAAAACTTTGGACCAAAAATTGGAGGCCTAGACTACGAGAGAAGCATACGAGTCATAGCCCAAGAAACGACTCATACCAGTGGGTCATACCAGCTGAGTCCAAAATGTCAAGAAGCTGTTACGAGACCCCGATTACGACTCGTAGGTCACCCTACGAGTCGTACCTATGAGGCGTGCCAGCTGCTAGCTGTCTTTTCTATGTAATTTTTAGGGTTATTTTGTAAACATTATAAATACTTTAAGTTAGGGTTTTTTAAAGGAGGGGAAGAGATTCCTGATATTGAATATCATCTTTGAATATACTCTCAAGAATATTTTTTGGGTTTTAGCTTAGATTTTTATTTTCTCTTTGAAAACCCACTTTTGGGGAGTGCAAATCCCGTATTGTATTCATTGTCAATATATCAAGCTCGTGGTTTGCAACTTGTGTTGCTATCATTCTTCATTGTTTTGGGTAAAACTCTCAACTATGTCCTGTCTTTGCATTTGTGTTGGTTTTGCTTTAGCCATGACTAGCAAAGAACCCAAAACTTGAGGTTGTAGGAACCATGGGTAGTTGACTTGAGATAACTTAGATTTATTGCATTTCTATGATTTGGGTTTTGCATGTATTGTTTATTTCCCTTCATTTTGATTGTTGTTTGGTGGTGGCCAACACCAAACCCCACCTACTATCACGATCCCGACCAAGGTAGTGATGAATAGGAAAAGGGAAGTGGATGACAAGATTTGATCGATGTGTTCTCTCCTAATCAACCAAACCTGACCAAGGGGAGGTTGACTAGGACAATAGGTAATGGGTTAGTTGGCACACCATGGTTGCCGACCAAGCGTCATAGTGAAATTTGACCTTCACCTTAACAAGAGGGCTAGAAGTACCTAAGTTGTTGTCCTACATGCAAATTTCTAATTGTTGTTATGTTGTCTAGGGTAATTGAGTCAACGAACTATAGGGAACACGATTCCCAAGTTGTCCCCAAAATTGAGTGTTTTCTCGCGTCGTAGTATAGTGTTTATTTTTCTTTTGTTCTTGAATCATAAAATGTCCCGCTCCCCAATTTAGATATTCTAGTGTAGATACTCGAAATGATTGATAGTGAATTCTTGTAGTCAAACCCTGTATTCTATATGGATTCAACCGCTTTCTTATTGGACCGTGAACATCATCAGTAAGCCACTGATAGCCTTCTAAATGATTGAACGAGTGAGATGGGACTAGGTGGTTCATTTGGGGGCTAGCAATAGTCTCTGAGTGCCAGTCACGCCTAGGGTACCCTCTCGGGGCGTGACAAACTTGGTATCAAAGCCTAAAGTTCGAGTGTCCTAGAGAGTCTATGAAGTCGTGTCTAGTAGAGTCCTTTTTATGGGTGTGTTGTGCACAAACTTCATAAGCAGGAGGCTATAGGACATTAGAAAGTGTTACCCTTATGATCTGAGTTCGTGCGATAAAGTTTAACTTTATGGGAATCACATTTTTACTTGTGCGTTACACGCTTATAGAAACAGAAGCCAAAGAGAACAGCTGCTCAGAGAGATGCCTCAACCCCAATTGCTGAGAATGTCCAACCTAAGGTCCCAGCTTTGATGGAGACTAGGAGACGGGGATGCCCTGCTAGGACTACTGAGGTCCCACCGGCTCCCCCTGCTCAGTCGCAACCAGCTCCCAGTATCGAGGCAAAGTTTAGGGCAGCCATCACTATGCTAACTCAGCTGGTGGCCACTCAGGGTAACAACTGAGGTCCTCAAGCTCGTAGCTCAAGCTCACGGGAGCCCTCTACTGCAACCCGACTCAGAGACTTCTTGAGGATGTACCTGCCGGTGTATACGGGGTCAAAGGTGGAGGAGGACCCGCAAAATTTTATTGATGAGATGTATAAGGTCCTGAAGGCTATGTATGCTGATAAGGTTGAGGGAGTGGAACTCGCTTCCTACCAGCTGAAAGATGTTGCTAATATTTGGTACAACCAATGGGTGGACAGTGGGGGTAAGAAATCAGAGCCTACAGAATGGGAAGAGTTTGGAGACGCATTCCTTGACCATTTCTTCCCTTAAGAGCTGAGGGAGGTGAAGGTGGATAAGTTCGTGAGCCTGAAGCAGGGAGGGATAACGGTTAAAGAATTTAGCCTTAAGTTTATTAAGTTGTCCAAGTATGCTCCGGAGATGGTCCAAGACATGAGGGCTAGGATGAGGGAGTTTATATCTTGCCTGGGCAGACATATGCAGAAAGAGTGCAAGGCAGCCTTGTTGATTCCCAGCATGCACATCTCCAGAATCATGGTGTATGGCTAGCAAACAGAGAAGGATAAGAAGAGAGATAAGGAAGAACAGATGAACAGAAACGAAAAATCAGCAAGACATGAGCCTAGTCAGCAGAAGCAGAATAAGGGTGACAAGTCCTACTTCCAGAGAAGGCCATCTCATCATGCACCTGATATTGCAAGTGTGCTCGTTTAGACAAACAGGTATGATCAGAAATCTCATGGTTACCAGAATTATAGGGCTCAGGGTGCTCAATCTCAAGCCAATGTGAACAAGACGCAAAGGGAAAGCCACCTTGTGACAAGTGTGGTAAGCTTCATCTAGGAAAGTGCCTTGTGGGCAAAGATGTTTGCTGCTTATGTTGACAGACTGGTCACTTCATGTATGAGTGTCCAAAGAGGAGGCGAGGTGAAGGGAGCAGCCGAGCACAGTCCTCTGCAGCGCCCCCAGCAGGCAATCATTAGAAGGGTACTTCTGCTGGTATAATAGGTAGGACGAACCACCTTTATATTAAGGGTAATCTACAAGATCAAGAGGTTGTACCATATATGGTTACAGGTATGCTTCGCGTCTTTACTTTTGATTGCTATGCATTGCTTGACCCTAGTGCCACCTTATCTTTTGTGACCCCTTATGTGGCTAGTAAGTTCGGGATTCTACCAGAGTATTTTCTTGAACTTTTTGATGTTTCTATTCCTACTGGTGAGTCTATCTTAGCTGAGAGGGTTTACAAGGATTGTGTAGTATCTATTTATCATAGAGACACCTTAGCGGACTCAGTAAAACTAGAGATGGCTTGATGTGATACTCAAGCCTGTTATGCTTCTGTTGACAGTAGAACTCGAATTGACAAGTTCCAATTTCGTAATGAGCATATCTTGGAGTAGAAAGGGAGTTCTATTGCACCTAAGGGCAAGTTTATCTCTTATATTAGAGCCATAAAGTTGATCTCCAAAGGTTGTATTTACCACCTCGTGCGAGTTAAATCTGATGATGTTGAATCTTCTACTTGAGTCAGTCCCGATTGTGACTGAGTTTCCTGAGGTGTTTCCTAATGGTCTACATGGAGTCCCTCCTGATAGGGAGATTGACTTTGGGATTGATGTTCTTCTCGAGACCCAACTCATTTCAATTCCACCTTATAGAATGGCCCCGCAGAGTTGAAAGAATTGAAAGAACAATTGAAAGACTTGTTAGAGAAAGTTTTCATAAGACCTAGTGTCTCTCCTTGGGGTGCTCCTGTCCTATTCATGCATAACAAAGATGGGTCTCTCAAAATGTGCATAGATTGCCGGCAATTGAACAAGGTCACAATAAAGAATAAATACCCTCTCCCAAGGATAGATGATCTATTTGACCAACTCTAGGGTGCTACTTATTTCTCTAAGATAGACCTCAGATCGGGTTACCACCAGTTGAAAGTGAGGGAATGTGATATTCCAAAGACAGTCTTTAGGACATGGTATGGCCATTTTGAGTTGTTGGTCACGTCCTTTGGGTTCACTAATGCACCAGAAGCCTTCCGAGATCTGATGATTAGGGTATTCAGACCGTATCTTGATATATTCATGATCATGTTTATTGTTGATATTCTGGTGTATTCAATGGATGAAGAGGAACATGCTAACTATCTCCGAGTGGTCTTACAAACTCTCAACAACCATGAGTTATATGCAACGTTCTCAAAATGTGATTTTTGGCTCAAGTTCATGGCTTTCCTAGGACACGTTGTTTCGGTGGGTCCTAGTTACTCTTCGGGGAGGAGTGGAAGAAGAGGGGGATTCTCGGACGCGGACAAGGATCTAATGAATTCGAAAGAATTGAACGAGGAGTCGTATGAGGTGAAAATCTCATGTACGGTTCTGTAGAGTGGTAGTAAGGGTGACTTATCTGTCAACTTTTCCATTATCACCCGTCTCTACCCAAGATCCCAGCATCACAATTCCATTTTTGTCTAAATTGTGGAGTAAATGGGCTTCTAAATACAATATTTCATTAGTTACTTTTTCATGGCCTTGGCTTGTCACATGAGTATGAATTTCATATTTTCGTATCTGAAAAGAAGTATAAATATCTTCATATACCAAATGCTAGCTAATAAGTACTATATCTTCAAAATTGTGAAGGCATATAAGCTACTAATACATTTTTCCAGGTATATACTCAGAAAATTAAAGCGGTTAAGAACTGGCCTAGACCAACTTCTCCAACGGAAATAAGAAGTTTCTTTGGTTTGGCAGGCTACTATCATAGATTTGTTGATGGCTTCTCTTCTTTGTCAGCACCATTGACTAAGCTAACTAAGAAGAAGGCCAAGTTTCAGTGGTCTAAGGAATGTGAAAGGAGTTTCCAAGAGTTGAAGACTAGATTCACTACAACACCAAGTTTGACCTTGCCAGAAGGGATGGGAGACTTCATGATCTACTGTGATGCATCAAAAGTTGGATTGGTTTGTGTGTTGATGCAAGGAAGGAAGGTGATAGCTTATACTTCTAGACAACTTAAGATCCATGAGAAGAATTATCTGACTCATGATCTCGAGTTGGCACCAGTTGTATTCGCACTTAAGATTTGGCATCACTATTTGTATGGAGTGCATATTTGTGTGGACTGCATGTGGACGTGTTCACTGACCACAAGAGCTTGCAATACATGTTAAGCCAGAAGGAGCTCAACCTGCGGTAGAGGAGATGGTTGGAGTTGCTCAAGGACTATGACATAAGCATTCTCTACCACCCAGGTAAGGCTAATTTTGTTGTTGATGCTCTTAGCAGGTTGTCCATGGGTAGTGTTGCCCATATGATGGAAGGGAAGAGAGAACTAGCTAAGGAGGTGCATAGATTAGCTCAATTCGGAGTGCAACTTAAGGAGAACAATGAAGGTGGGGTTAATGTTCAGAATGGGTCTGCTTCATCCTTAGTGTCAGAAGTGAAGGAAAAGTAAGACCAAGACCCTGTCTTGTTCCAATCAAAAGAAGAGGTTCACAAGAAGAAGGTGATGGTTTTCGCCAAAGGGGGAGATGGGGTGTTGAGATATCAGGGAAGATTGTGTCTGCCCGATATTGATGGTGTTCGAGAGAGGATCATGGACGAAGCTCATAGCTCCAGATATTCTATTCACCCCAATTCCACCAAGATGTACCATGACTTAAGAGAAGTCTATTGGTGGAATGGAATGAAGAAGGACATTGCTGGATTTGTTTCTAAGTGTCACAATTGTTTAAAGGTCAAGGTTGAATAATAGAGACCATGTGGATTAGCTTAGAACTTTGAAATTCTTGAGTGGAAATGGGAGATGATCAACATGGATTTCATTACCGGCTTAGCAAGATCCCGAAAGCAGCATGATTTGATATGGGTAATTGTTGATCGGATGACCAAATTAGCCCACTTTTTGGCAGTCAAGACAACTAAAACGGCTAAGAAGTATGCCTAACTATACATTGTCATGAGATTGTGAGGTTGCATGGGGTTCCCCTTTTCATCATCTCGAACAGAGGAGTTCAATTCACCTCACAATTTTGGAGATCGTTTCAGAAAGGATTGGGTACGAAAGTGAATCTGAGCATATCCTTCCACCCTTAGACAGATGGACAGGCAGATTTCCAGACTTTGGAGGATATGTTGAGAGCGTGTGTCATCGACTTCAAAGGGAATTTGGATGACCATCTGCCATAGATTGAGTTCACGTACAACAATAGCTACCTTGCCAGCATTCAGATGGCCCCTTTTGAGACATTATATGGGAGGAGATGTAGACCAATGATTGGCTGGTTCGAGGTTGGTGAAACTGAGTTAATTGGACCTGATCTTGTCCACTAGTCTATGGAGAAGGTGAAGATTATCAGGGAAAACTTGAAGACAATAGGAAGCCATCAAAAGTCCTATACGGATGTGAGGAGAAGGGACTTGGACTTTGAGGTGGATGACTGGGTGAACTTGAAGATGACACCTATGAAGGGTGTCATGAGGTCTGGTAAGAAGGGAAAGTTGAGTCCCTGTTATATCGGGCATACCAGATTATGAGGAGGATTAGGAATGTTGCTTATGAGTTAGACCTTCTTGCTGAGCTAGATAGAGTTCACTCGGTATTTCCTGTTTCACTGCTAAAGAAATGCTTGGGAGATACTGCTTTGGCAATTCCTATTGAGAGCACAGGAGCGAAGGATAGCCTATCTTACGAAGAAATTCCAGTCCAAATCCTGGATCGACAAGTTCGTAAGTTGAGTAACAAAGAGATAGCATCCATCAAGGTTTTATGGAGGAATTAATTCATTGAAGAAGCTACGTGGGAAGCTAAGGAAGCGATGAAACTCAATACCCGCACCTATTAGTGCCGAATGATGATGATGTCGAAGGTAATGTCCCTATCATTAACGCTATTGAGTATCTCCATTCATTGAGTTGATGTATTAATCCGATTCTATTCCTGAGTCTAAGACAGAGATAGATAATTGATGGAAAGTTGAGGGTTCGAGAATTCCCGAGTGAGGAATGAGATGAGTTTTGAGTTACTCATGTTTTCGTTCTACCTTTACTCTTCATTCGAGGACGAATGATCCCAAAGGGGAGATGATGTAACACTCCACAAAATTTATTGAAATACCTCTAAAACATATCATTCCTATAACGCATCTTCCAAAGCTCTGATGGGAATTCGAGATCGGATTTGCGATCTGCACGGAAAATTGGGTGGGAAAATGGCTTCGACCCGATTTTAGAGCAATCGGGTTGAAAAATAATTTTCACACAATGACGCAAAAACAGTGTCGATCCACATCGCGCAAAAATGGGAATTGAAAAATTCTAAAATTTCGCAAAATACACTAGTCCGCACCCTTGGCGCATCGTGAACCAGTGTACAGATTTTAAAAAAAATTCTTTTAATTCGGGAAGGGCCTTTTGTTCATTCTCATCCTATCCCAAGTCTTAAAACGTATTATTAAAGTTATTTATTATTGATGAGTTTCTGAACCCATTATTCTTAAGCTTCTATGTAAGAAAAACTTTGAGAGGAGAGACAAGAAAGTTTAGAGAATTGAAATTTGAGTCCAAGTTCTTGAGGAGGAATTGTTAATTCTTCATTCCAGGTATGTAAAGGCTACCAAGAACATGGGATTGTTCTCCCGTATGCCCCTATGATTGAGTTAGGTTGATTAGTTGAAATTGATAAGTCTTACCTGTGATTTCTTGAATGAAATTTTGAAAACTATCTTTAATTTTTACATATTCTCTTAAAATGATGGTCATCATACTAGAATTTACTGCTTACATGTATTATTGCATGATTTTGTACCTAATCTACATGATTTTTCCTTGTAAAAGACTTCAAGAATGAACCTAGGGGTAATGTCCAGAGCCTTAGTTGTCTTGGTGTGTTGATTGTTGTGGTATGAGTCTTGAGATGAATATAGGGATGGCTGAAGTTGATGAAATTAGTTTCCATAGAGTTTAAGTGAGATTGAGATAGAGCTTGAAAGGAAGATTCTATTCCTTGAGTTGATAGAAAGTAAGATGAGATGAGGTCCCTGCCTGAGAGAAGGGGGTTGGTTTTATAACCAGCCTGATATTGATAGACTTATGATCATGTCGAGTCCTAGGATGAGTATTAGCACCCAAATAGGTAAAAGTAAGTCTCACTCACACTCATTAACTATGTGGCCAGTGTAGCACAGGATTGAACCATGAAAGTGGATATTTCCTTTGTCCCATAGAGGACTTGATAGACTTCTTTTGGGATCCCCGATGGACTTATTCTTTACCCTGGTAAGGTACTGGGCGGATGTGCCAACAAAATCTCCTTGTTGTATCATCACCGGCTCATAGGTGATGGTTGTCGGTTATAGAAACTCCCAGATAGGTTTCATGCTGATATTACTCTGAGATTGATGTGATAGTATGATGTCTTGATGGATGGTGATGTGATAGAGTCTTGTTCCTTACTCTAAGTTGAGGTTGAGTGATTGATGAGCTGATGTCATATTATATTGTATAGCTCATATGGTTTACATTTTAGCCCATTTTACATATAGTAAATTCCATGTACTAACACCCCTTTGGCACTGCATCGTTTTGTGATGCAGATTTTGTAGATAGAGGACTTCAGCAGGGGAATCGTTGAGGTTCAGAGCTCTGTGATTTCAGATTTGGTGAGTCCTCCCCTGCCTTCAGGAGGACATCTTTACTTGCTTCTATTTTCTTTGAGTTCTTTATTTGGACTATGGTTTCCATGGCCTGTCATGGTACCTTCTTAGAGAGTAGCTATAGAGGCTTCATAGACGTAGCTTGATGATAGGTGATGTTGGGGTTTCTTTCCCCCCTTTCTCAATCTTATACTGAATTGTTTTTTGCTTTTTATGTTTCGTATGATAGAAAGAGTTGATAGCTAATAGCCCACTGATAGCCTTCTAAATTCTTGAGTGTCTTCTACTTATGTATTGAGTGAATGAGTGTGATGGGACTAGGTGGTTCACTTGGGGGCTAGCAATAATCTCGGAGTGCCAGTCACGCCTAGGGTACCCTCCCGGGGCGTGACAAGTATATAAACAAATATTCATATTACTACACATATCAATTGAAGCACTTAAATAAATACCATTGTTTTTTCTTTGAGGAGGTAATCAACATAAGAAACCTATTTATCCCTTGGTCTCCCCATGGAACATCATCCGTTGACTCAGCTATGCTCTTAATTGGGTCATAAATTCTATCAAATCTTTTTAGACTTTTTGCGCCCCACTTCTTGCACATAGAAAATAAACATAGCATCTTCCATTTGATTCAATGGTCCCAAGACAAAATCGTGGCTTTTAAAATAAAAGAATTGTTAGCTTATCTAATCTAATATATGAAAATCCAACACAAAAATCAAACTTTAGAAAATTACTTTTAAAAATCATATCATGTTTACATACCTTTATAAATTGATCAAAGCAGTGGTTGAAGTATGTCACTGGTAAATTTGACCATTTTTCCTAGTGCATTAAAAATATGGAATAATCAATCACTAGAATTCCACAAAAACGTGCAATAATGCCTTGTTCTTCACCAATAGAAGAATCCATATCATCAAAATCAACCACAATACATTCTCCATTAGAAAAATTTAAGACATCCTTTTTCTTCATTTTGAGTTTCTTGATAGTTCCTTGTAAATTTACAAAAGTTTATTTAAAACAATTGTTGAATGCAACTCCAATAGAATGAAAAATAGAAGAAGGCTATGTAAACTAGAGTCTTGCAAAACTTTTTTCGCTAGCCCCCTGTGACAGTAAAGAAATGAAAGAAGAAAGAAGAAGAAGGGGGCGAAAGAAAGACGTAAGAAGAAGAAGTTACCTAATTCATTTACTATCCAGTACTGTATAGGCTCACGTCCAACACACTTTTTAGATGGTTTCGTGGGTGGTTTTGACTGTGACGTGGTCTGAATTGAAGAAATCGAACACATTGTGATCTGAACTGATGGATTCAACTATGTTGTAGCCTGAACGAAAGGTATAGATTGTGGTGTTAGTTGAATAAATGATGTTAGTTGTTGTTGACAATGATTGTGATACAGTTTTTGTGAAGAACTGATATATCATAAAATGTCAAGTTTTTTATTCATTTGTTGATGTAGATTGTGTTACATCTTATGAAGCAAATGTTGAGTGAACTGAGTTTTGTAAGTTCGCATAACGCTTAGGCTTCGACATATCTGCAAGCAATAGAAGTAGATAAAACACATATGGCTAGTTAGTTAACAAAAATATTCAAGGTTAAAATTTTTTACTTGTTATTATAAGTTAAGCTCTGAATATTGAAGTGAGATCTAAATGAAAAAATTAAAGGAGATATAATTTATATTATAGAAATGAAAATTATAACCGAATTACAATAAGAACTAAGAACTAAATGAAAAACCAACTACTGATTTGATATTGAACTAATTAAAGAACTTAATTGCTATCCAGACATATGCTCCTCTATTACATTTGGGACATTTTCATAGTCAACATAAAAAAATTGTTCAAAATTTTGTTGTTTGTATGGCTCATTCATTCTCCTTTATCAATTTCTCCCATGTCAAACATATCTCTTTGCTTTAAATGTACAACCACGCTCTTTCCTTTTTCAGTTTCATCATCAACATACTAGACCATATTTGCTTGAGCTGCTTCAATATAAGGATCACGATCCTGACAATTGCCAGCGTGAATTAATCTAGAAAAATTGACACAATTAAAATTTGAAGTACCTTTTTTGAATCCTCTACCCCGAGTAGTGTTAAGACATTGATGTTGGAAGAGCACAACCTTGAATCAACCATAATAATTAAGCTGAATAATATCTTCTACCTTACCATCATATAGTAAGACTGCTTGCCTCATATTTCTATGAGCATTAGATGCAATACAGAAAGTGTCAGAGGTAAGAAAAACTCCACCAGTTTGAGTTTGCAATCCTTGTTCTCTAGATAAAGTTCGAAATTTAAATTCATTAATGTGATAAGCAGTGAACCTTCTTGCATCTGTCATTAGACCCCATGCTAAAAGTTCCATATATGTATAGATCATATTTGCTATATCCGAATTCATAATCCAAATAAATAAAATTAGTTTCATTAAATATTCAAAATTCAAACAAGAAATTTAATTAAGCATAGATAAATATTTGGAAACTTGATTCACTCACCCACTTTGAAAATCATTCAGGAAACTCCTTGTTAACTCTCTTCTCTACTTATGTTATCGAAGGTTTTTGACCTCTTGAACTCTTTCTTATGTGATTCCTAAAATTCACTATAATGAAGTTGATTGTATCAATTTTAATTACTTCATTCTAATATTTTTCTAAAAAAATAAAATTAATTTATATTTCTTATTTAATAAATGGCTTTATTGATGCACAATTAAGTAACACATATCAATGAGCTTGAGTCTTCGAAAGTTAAATCAAAGAGAAATTTGAGCCCCCGATAGGTTTTCTTGGTAGAGAAAACATTGATGATACTTCAGAAGCCTCGTTATGATTGGGTTAACCATTTACACATTTAGACCTATTAACTCTCGACTGTATATCCTCAAAATAACGAGAATAAAGAGTTAAAACTTCTTCAACTATGTGACTTTCGTGTAACACCTGGTGAAAAGACTAAACTATCCCCTAGAATTGACCTTGCGCATAACGTGACTTCCCATGCTCCGTTTGTAAATCTGAGACCCGATTCGCGATCAGTGCAAAAAACTGAGTCGGAAAATGGTCTCGAGTTGATTTTAACGCGACCGAGTCAAATTACTCTTTTCCAAAAATTTTCAAGACAGTGAGGTTTTCGCTCCCTTTTGCAATGCGCTAGGGACGTGGAATCACAGTTTGGGTGTTTTTCCAAAATTCGATGTAAAGCTGAATTTTGCGAAAAATGGGCATTTTACACTAGTGCGCGTCGAGCACTAGTGGAAATTGAGACTGTTTCTCTTTCTTTTATGGGGAAGGGTAGCTCTGACCTTCCCCCCCCCCCCCCTTTAATTCTAACTAGTCGATTTTAAGTCAAAATTAAGTTCTAAATGCCGATTTTACATTTACATTCTTTCAAAAACCGTCTCAAGAAAATTCAAGCGTAAAATCAAGAATGTAGTAGGGCTCAAGAATTTCTCCAACACTTCAAGAACTCTCTTGCCACGTATGTAAGGCTTACAAATAAATCCTCATATATTACTTTTTTATTTAATTATTAGTTCCTCCAAATATTAAGTTATCAATTTACGACAAGATTTATTCTTTGTGAACAAACTTCTTGTTTATGCTATTTTGAAGAAAAGTATGAGATTTACTAAATCCTTTTACTACATTGGAGTCTTGAGTTGTGATATTACTTTAAATTGTCAAATTGGTCAAACTCTGAATTACTATAGAAATCTATGAGGTTGATATGTTACTTTAAACCCCATGAAAAGTTTTTTTTTATTAAGTATTTTATGAATAGAGATCATTAAGCCTATGATTTCAGACAGATTTGAGCTAAGTTTTAAGAAGTATTTAAAGCTCGGTACTTGAAAGATTGCTGAGTAATACAGTTATGTTTTGAGACACTTGTAAAACTAGTATTTTTAGATAAGAAAAAGTTTAAGACAAGTTGAGAAAAGTTCAAGAAAAGTTAAAGCTAGGCTAAGTCCCCTAAAGATCAGATTTTGAGAATTCATATTCTTTAAAGTTATGATATAAAAAAAAGTTTTTGGGAGTAGTATTGAGCACCGATATGAGTGAGAATAGAATTAATTACTTAAACTCACAAACTATGTAGCCAGCAAAGGATAGGATTGTACCAAGGTACAACTCCTCACTTGCCACTGAGATGGCACCAGTTTTGGGATGGATCCACTCCTAGTTCTTCGTCCCCTACCTCGGTAAAGTACGGGATGACTCTGGCAGCGTGGGCAAGATGTTGTATCATCACAAAGCTCATAGTGATGGTTGTCATTTAGAGAAACTCCCCAAGAAGTAAAGATTATTATTCTACTTATCTAAGATATAGTATTTCTTTATTAAAGTATTTCTTTATTAAAGTATTCCTTTCCTTATATTGTATATTTAATTGAGTTAAGCTAAGTACAGAGCTAAGGTTTTTGAGCACCATATTTTATATATATTTAGCTAGGCTCATTTATGCGTTAATGTAAATGTTTCTTTTATGTTAAGTTTCACTTTTGGACAAGTTTAAGAATGTTTATATATATATATTTCATATGCATGACATATTTTTTTAGTTAAACTATCCCCAAGCGCAACTTTAAAGTAAGTATTCTGTCTTTAGTACTTTTTGGCCATCTTACATACTGTACATTCCACGTACTGATGCCTTTGGTGCTGCATCGTATCATGATGTAGATGCAGGTGTCTATGTTAGTAGATGCTTGGTAGGACAGTCCCCATGAACGATCGGTGAGGCCTCTTTGCATCCAGAGGAGCTCGGGAGTATTCACTTCTTTGTTGTCATTTTGTTGAGGTACCTATGAGTCTACTGCGGTGCCTTATTCAGATTCGGTACTTCAAAGGCTTCATAGACAAGAAAGATATTGTTCCAGTTATTTCTTTTAAACTGTTTGAGAGATTTTTGAGTTAAGATGTACATATTGCTATTGTATCTTTACATTCATGAGATTCGAGTCCATTCTAGTTCATAACGGTATCAATGTCTTCCACTGAGTAAGTTAGCCAGGCCAAGTGGTTCGCTTGGGGACCAGAAATGGTTTTCGAGTGCCGGCCATGTCCATGGTGTAGGCTCGGGGTATGATAAACTTGGTATCAGAGCACAGAGTTCAAGTGTCCTAGGGTGTCTATGAAGCCGTGTCTGTAGGATCATATTTATGATTGTGAGGGCTCCACTTTGATAAATGAGGGACTATGGACATCTAAGAAAAGTTTCCTTTCTATCATACACTAGATCGTGCAATAAAGTTACTTTCTAAGAAACTTGTCTATATTCGTGCAGGTTCTAAATTCATTCGACTACCTCTCATAATTAAGATGGTTAGAACAGAAAATTTCAAATCCTTATTGTTGAGTTACATTCAATTAAAGTATTCAGGAAGCAAAGAGAATACACTAGGCTTGAGATAAGCCAACTAGTGTGCTTGAGTTATCGATCCATAATAGTTCACTCTTATTCGTATGAATCGTGCATTGAGATAGAGCAAGATATAATGTATTTCCAGACTATATTCCCTAAATCATTCTAAAGATGTTATTCTTGAGAGAAAAGTTAAATTATGTCTCTAATACTTAGTAGTATCCTCTCCCCTTGAGAGAAAGTGATTGAAGGCCTTTTTAAACCATGTGATAGAATATTCCCAGAGCTAGAACGATGTAGAAATCATGAAGAGTGAGAATAGGAATTTCTTGAAGTTGGTAGCTAGGGGTTATGTGGTGAAAATTTGGGACCCTTCTAAGTTTGGTTAAAGGATAGTTAATATTCCCTTAGCTTCTATGCGGAGGTAGCAGAAGAGTTGTTAGTTAGTGTAAGAGGCTGCACACTCGAACATAAAAGGAGTTGTTGTTGAAGTAGCATTGTGTTAGTAATGGTAAGTATATATGCTGAGTACAAGAACAGAGGGCATAAGGTAGTAGATCTAAGCTAGGCTTATGATTGTGAAAAGGAGAGTCAATGGGATTTATAAAGTTATGAGCTTAGCTAGGTAAGAGGGTATAATAGGTGAGCGGATATTATCTAATTCATGAAAAGGAGTGGGATGATAGATTATACTTAGATAGACCATGAGCTGGAGAATTTATTCTTATCACGAGGTTTGGTGATCTAACAATTCTTGACCTTACCTAGTAGTTTGGAGTTACTAAAGCATATATATGTATATGAGAAATGTGGATGCATGTGTTAAGTATTAAATCTTAAGCTTGAACTTTAAGTGAGTATCACGTAAAGAGAGGACAACAGAATGAGAGTGACACCATTAGTTGGAGGTCTAGCCTAGTAGACTTGACATAGCATTAGCGAGAAATTAAGCTATTGACTTGAAAGAAGTATTATGTTACAAGAACATTGAATGTGATCCTTAGGTGAAGATAGTGAGTTGAGGCTAAGTCATTAGATAAGAAGAGGGCCTAAGATGTATATCCAAGACAGTCTACAAGTGTGAGGTATGTTGACTGAGTATTTTCTATGAGTTTTAGTGGGCCTGGGTTTCTAAAATTTTATCTGGTAGTTATGAGTTGGGATGATATGACAGGAGAGTGTAAATCTCATGTTAGTACTATACCTTACGCTTAAAGTATGAGGAGTCATGTGAAAAGGCAGATGACGTTGTGAGAGTGATAGTATTAAATGGGGAATTACTCTAAGAGGCTCCTTATAGTGTATGCTCGGAATTAAGAGGTTGACTTTCAAGGAATGCCATGTGTGAGTGTGGTGTAGGTGCCCCTTGGTAGGAATAGTGGATTGAGGATAGCTCATTAGATAGCAAGAGGCTTAAGAGATGTAGCTAGGATAGTGTAAAACAGTGTAAAGCTCCAAGTTATGATGGCTACACAAATCTAAATAGTATAATTGAGTTTTCAAGGTGGAGTAGGCTAATGTAGACCTCCTCTACTACCCTTAAGAGTTGAGTCCAAGGAGGATAGTCATAGGTAATTAGGAAATCTTTGTTATAGTCTAGGATTTCTTCAGTCCAATGTAAGTGAATGCAGAAGATAAGTGCTAGCAAGCCAGAAAGAAAGATATTAGATCATAAGTCCTAGAATGTAGTTGTTATGCCAATTAGAGTAGCAAGTAATTGAAGGTTCCTATAAATATAGTAGAAGGTTAGGAGTTAGTACCTCAGAAGAATGTTTTAGCGGCAGTTTTATATCTTTGAGTAGTAAGTAACAGGAGGATATAAGCAGTTTGTACATAGTGGTGCTCCAATCGTCTTGAGGTTATACTTATAGCATAGTGAAGAGAATTAGTTCACAGACTTAGAGAGGTGACCTTGGAGAGAAGGGGCAGATGTTTAGATAGTGAGCCACAGTAGACCTTGATCTTTGATAGGGATAAGTCGATCAGAATGGGGCATCAATGCTTTCCTACCTCATATTCTTTATGCTTCATCGTGATGGTGCTTTATTCCTATCTTATGCAAGGGCACCATGCCCATGATCCAGACTCATTCACTCTATGTTGATACGTGTTCATGTTAAGCTCTTAAAGTGAGAAGTGATAATTTTCAACAATTCTGATCTTATCTCATGAGTCAATAGTTTCCAACCTTTTGTTATCCAAGGCAAGACTTGAGCTTTCCAGCATATATGGTTCCATAAACTTGTGATGAGCCCCTAGTGGCATCAAATCATGTTACGAATGTCCTCATATCAAATTTCCTAAAGGAATTATGCTTACAATATTGTACTGTAAGCCCTCCTAGAAATTTTGTCTTTGGTATTGATAGTGATGATGGTTGTTGATGAGTTGTGTCAGATGAAAGGGAATGGGTGACGATTATAGTACGCTTATTACATTTAAGTTTACAGATAGAGATGAGACCTAGTAGTATGTAACAGGCAGGAAAGGGTAGATTGGTATGCCTCCTAATAGGAGTTAATAAGATTGTGGGTGTAGAGGTGCTAACATAAGTGTAGTGAATTCTAAGTAATGTTGACCTCTGAGAAGCTATGAAGTCATTATGATGATAAGCTCAAAGGTTAATCGCCAATAAGTGAGGGGTAGATGTAGGCTACTGGTGACTTTTGCAATGGATTCCAAGTAGATGTATGAGACTGGTATTCTTTATAAGAAAGCGTCTAAGGAAGTGCAGAACATAATCCATATGGGTTAGATTAGTATAAGTATGATCATCCTGCGGGTAGCACTTTATGACCTTGAGTTAGTCTTGAAGATGATGGAAGTATGAAATAGATTTAGGGGATGATGAGAGTTGTAAGCTTCGGTTAATGGAGGAGAGAACTCGAGGAAAAGAGCATAGTAGTGAAGAGGACTAGTGATCTTTAATGAAAGCCCCGCGAGAGTTTAAAGAATGAGTATGAGGATTGCCTTTTAATGAAGATGATTATCTCATGAATAGCACCCTGAGGCTTAGAAGAAGGCTTGAAGGGAAGAGGAGGAGTAGTGAGATGGAGATTGAGTAAGAGCTAGACGCTTAAGTTGATGGAGTTGAGTTTTCCACTCCTGGGTCATTGTTCACCCATGATTTAGAGTATTAGAGTAATTAAGTTCTTAATGTTCATATTCATGAGTCCGAATAGAGACTATTAAGATCGATAAGGGGTTGAGATTTGAGTTATTGAGTATCATCACGAGTCTTGAGTTATTCGTGCCTCATTACCACAGCATCCCCATCATTCGAGGATGAATATCCCAAGGGTGAGATATTGTAACACCCATTGAAAAGAATAAACTACCCCTAGAATTGACCTTGCGCGTAATGCGTCTTCCCATGCTCCGTTTACAAATCTGAGACCGAATTTGCGATCAGTGCGAAACACTGAGTTGAAAAATGGTCTCGACTCGTTTTTAATGCGACTGAGTCAAATTATTCTTCTCCAAAAATATTCAAAATAGTAGGTTTCTGTGCCTCTTCCATGACGCGCTAGGGACGCGGAATCACACCTTGAGTTTTTTTCCAAAATTCGACGTAAAGCTGAAATTTGCGAAAATTGGCACTTTACACTAGTGCGCATCGCGCACTAGTGCAAATTGAGACTGTTTCTCTTTCTTTTATGGGGAAGGGTAGTTCCGACCTTTCTTGGACCCCATAATTCTAAATTAGTTGGTTTTAAGTTGAAATTAAGTCCTAAACGCCTATTTTACAATTTCATTCTTTCAAAAACCCTCCCAAGAAAATTCAAGTGTAAAATCAAGAATGTAGTAGGACTCAAGAATTTCTCCAACTCTTCAAGAACTCTCTTCCCTGGTATGTAAGGCCTACAAAAAAAATCCTCATATATTCCTTTTTTAATGTAATTATTAGTTCCTCCAAATATTAAGTTATCAATTTAAAACAAGATTTCTTCTTTGTGAACAAAATTCTTGTTTATGCTATTTTGAAGAAAAGTATAAGATTTACTAAATCCTTCTACTGCATTCGCGTCTTGAGTTGTGATATTACTTTTAATTGTCAGTTTGGTCAAACCTTGAATTACTGTAGAATCTATGAGGTTGATATCTTACTTTAAACCCCATGAAAAGTAATTTTTTTTTAGTATCTTATGAATAGAGAGCATGAAGCCTATGATTTCAGAGGGATTTGAGCTAAATTTTAAGAAGTATTTAAAGCTTAGTACTTGAAAGATAACTGAGTAATAAAGTTATGTTTTGAGACACTTGTAACAATAATACTTTTAGATTAAGAAAAGTTTAAGACAAGTTGAGAAAAGTTCAAGAAAAGTAAATGCTAGGCTAAGTCCCCGAAAGATCAGATTTTTTAGAATTCATATTCTTTAA
>JAPFFP010060787.1:0-26996 GCA_026153255.1 Solanum medicagineum | reverse complement strand
CATTGACTAACTGCTACTTCACAAATGAAAAAAGCGCAGATAGTTTAAAGAGTCATTTTGCTTTATTCCATCATACTTCAAGGCCAAAAATAGTCAATGTTTGGCTCCATCTGAGATTGATGGAAATAATGCCCTCAAGTTCACCAAACTGTGCAATTATGGTATATTTATGGTTTCTAACTTAAGTGCAAGAATAAGCAAGTTTGTGTTAGGTGTCTTGAAGTTGGTGACCAAAGAATGCTTAAATGCCATATTGATAAACAAGATGGACATTTTGAACTGACATTTTGAGACTTATGACATATCAGAGAAAACTGAAGATGAGAAGTTGAGAAAAAGGCTAGAGAGTCTAAGAGAGCTCAAGTTGATGGTGGTAGTTTCTCCTACTAAGTCTAAGAGAGCTCAAGTTGATGGTGGTAGTTTCTCCTACTAAAAGTCTAGAAATGGTGGGAATGGTTGCTTCCAAGGTGATCAAAGGTATTCCAGGAAAGATGCTTCCAACACACCAAAGTTTAACAAAGTTAAGAGGTCAAACCCTAAAGTTGAAGGAGAAAGTTTTGGTACTCAAGCTATTCCCACTTGCAAGAAGTATGGGGAAACACACAAGGGAGAATATTTAGCCAAATCCAATGTGTGCATTAGGTGTGGTAAGTTGGGTTAACATGCTAAAGATTGTAGGGTTATAGGTAGCCAACCTCAATTACAAGCTCAGACCCAAACATGAATCTCTTTAGGATTGGGTGGTTGCATCTCGCGCCACAATAGGTTCTATGCACTCCAGGCCAAACAAGAGGTGGAGAAGTCCCGGGATGTGGTCACAGGTATGTTACGAGTCTTTGCTCATGATGTATATACTTTACTTAATCCGGGTATGGACTTGAATTTTGTTACTCCTTAGCTTTTCATGAGTTTTGATGTGTCCCCTAAGATTTTATTAGAGCCTTATTCAATTTATACTCATGTCACTGATTCTATGTTGGCTAAAATAGTCTATAAAAATTGTTCAATTTCAATGTTCCATAAAGTAACTTTATGTGATCGTATAAAACTTGAAATGACTGATTTTGATGTTATCCTCTGGCATGGATTGACCTCATTCTTACTATAATTCTATTGATTTTAGAACCTGAGAGGTCAAATTTCAATTTTCAAATGAGCCAGTCCTAGAGTGGAAGGGTACAAATTTCATGTTTAAGTATCAATTTATATTGTGCCTAAAAGCTTGGAAAATGATTTTCAAGAGTTGTATCTATCATCTAGTATGGGTTAGGGTTACTTGTTTTGAAGCCTCTAGTTCTAAGTCAGTTGCCATTGTTAAAGAGTTTTTCGATGTTTTTTTTTCTAATTATCTACCTAATATTTCTCCCAAAAGAGAAATTGATTTTGATATAGATCTCCTTCTTGACACCCAACCTATGTCCATTCCCCTATACCATGTAGCCCCGGTGGAATGTCAGGAGTTGAATGAACAATTGAAAGATTTGTTGGATAAGGGTTTGATTGGGCCAAACATTTTTCTATAGGGTGCTCCTGTGTTGTTTGTTAAAAAGAAAGATGGGTCACTCCAAATGTGTATTGCCTATCGATGATTGAATTAGATCACTATTAAGATAGGTATCCTATTCCATGGATCGATGATTTATTCTACCAACTCCAAGGAACAAATTATTTTTTCAAGATTGATCTCCAGTTCGATTCTCACCAATTAAGGGTAAGGAAGTGTGATATCCAAAATATGACATATAGGACAAGGCATGATTATTTTGAGTTTTTAGTTATGTCCTTTAGGTTGACAAATGCTACCACGACTTTCATGGAATTAATGAATCGTGTGTTTTAACAATACTTGGATATGTTAATGGTGGTGTTTATTAATAACATATTGATTTACTCCTGAAGTGAGGAAGAATGTATGGATCACTCGACAATTATATTGAAAATTTTGAGGGATCAACAACTATTTGCCAAATTTAGCAAGTGTAAATTTTAGTGGAGATAAGTGGTATTTCTTGATCACATTTCTCTAGAATGGGTATTGTGATTCATCATAAGAAAGTGAAGGTGGTGAAGAATTGACCGAGATTATTGTCTTCTTCGAATACTCAAAGCTTTTGGGCTTAGCTGAGTACTATAGAAGATTTATTAAGGGAATTTCTTCCATTATGTCATCCTTTACTGAGTTGACCCCAAAGAAGGCAAAATTTAAATGGTCGGATAAGTGTGAAAAGATTTTCAAATATTAAAGGATCACTTTACTTCAGTCCCTATATTGATATTACGTGAAGGTTCAGATGATTTTGTTGTATATTGTGATGCCTTATGAGTCAGATTGAGTTGTGTGTTAATGCAACATGTTAAGGTTATAGAATATACCTCAAGAAAAATTGAGGTGCATGAAAGGAACTATCGTACTTATGATATTAAATGGTGACATTATCATTATGGGATACATGTGACATATTCACTGTTCATACGAGCCTTTAATATGTTTTTAATCAAAGAGAGTTGAACCTTCAAAAAAGGAGATGGCTTGAGCTACTAAAGGACTATGACATGAGTGTGTTGTACCCTCTGAAAAAGGAAAACATGGTTTCTTATGCATTGAGTTTAAAGTTAGTGAATATCATAGCTCATATGGAGGATGAAAAGAAGGAGTTGGCTAAGGAGGCATACCAATTAGACCATTTGGCTGTTAGGTTGAGTATTTCTAATAAGGATGGTAGTTTGGTTCAAAGTGGTTGGGAGTCCTCACTAGTGGTGGATGCAAAAGCAAAGTAAGACATACATCCAAATTTGGTACAGTAGAAGAAGTTGGTTGCCGAAAAGGAGGTTGATGTTTTGTCTCAAGGGGAAGATGGAGTACATCATCACCAAAGTGAACATGTGTTCCTAATGTTTACTGCCCAAGGGAGATGATATAAGTGAAACCCAGAACTCTTGGTATTACATTCATCCGGGTTACCCAAAATGTATAGAGATTTGAGGGAGGTATATTGGTGGAATGGGTTTAAAAAAGGACATTGCAAGGTTTTGTGGTGGAATGTCCTAATTGTGAACAAGTGAAAGTTGAGCACCAAAGATTGGGAGGTCAAGCCCAAGACATTAAGATCCAACTTAGAAGTAGGAGGATGTAAACATGTACTTCATAATGGATTTGCCACATAGGCAACATGATTCCATTTAGGTGGTAGTGGATAAATGACCAAGGCAACTCATTTTCTATTGGTTAAGACTTCTTTTGGTGCTGAAAATTCTGCAAGAATGTAAATTTGGGAATTGATGAAACTTCATGGTGTTTCTTTGTCTATTATTTTGAAATGTGGTACTCAATTCACATTACATTTTTGGAAGTAATTTCAAAAGGATCTTGGTACTAAGGTTAAGTTAAGCACCGATTTCACCCTTAAATATTTTAACACTTCCCACGTAACTCGAAATGTCCTTATGACGTATTTTTTAAATATTAAAAAACTTATAAGTTGTTTGACAAATTTGACTTTGTATTCTTTTTTCGAAGGTAAAATTGTATATGAAAATGGTCGCCTTTGATTTTTAGGTCAACCATATTGAAAGTATTTTTTCGGTTGAGTTTGCCTAACTAGAAGAGTGTGTGACTAATTCATGTCACGGAGTGGTTCTCGGATAGTACAAAAGTGGCCTAAACCCATTCCTAGGCCAAAATAAGGAAAAATTGAAGTTTGCACAAAAATTATATGAGCAGGAGCAAGTTTGCATTGGACATGGTTCACCCATGTGTAAATTTTTTCAAAAATTTTTAGAATTAAGTGAGGAAAATTGAGACATAACCCAACACTCTTATATGCATGAATTCCTAAAAATTCCACCATTCTTAGCCCTAAAACTCTCTCAAACTCCCTCTAATTCCATCCAAAATCTCTCTAAAAATTCTTATATAAAGTTCCTCCAAATTCTTAGGGTTCAAGCCTCGTCAATTGAAGGCCAAGATTCAAAGTGATTCCTCAAGTTTCTTTAAGTTTTCTTCTTCAAGTTTTATGATATTAAGGTATGTGATATTCTATCCACGGGTTCTTCCACCGATGGAGCCCCAAAACCTTTTCTACTAATTTCTCTAAAATTTAGGTTAACTCCTTATGGTTATCTCTTATTACTCTTGTTGTGCGGAATATATGTTGAGAATTATCATCTATTGAGTTGAATTGCATGATTTTCTTTCAAGGGTTTCCTATTATGAGATAGTTTTGATATTCAAGCTATACATTGTGATACCATGAAATACTATAAAGTTCATTATTTTATGAGATGAATTTCATGTTTCCCTATTTATGTTTGAAAGATGCTCTGAATGACCGTGGTGGGTTATTTAAGAATAATTTAAATTGATGATTTTCACTACATTGACGCATAGTACTCTAGAGTTACATGATTTAAAGCCTACATACATTGACCCACCCAAATGTCATATCGAGTATACTAATGAAGTATGATTTCCAAATGATGAGGGTCCCATTACATGTTATGAAAGTTTACGAAAGTTATGAAGTAATTATGAATCCCTCTTATGAGTGTTAAAGATGGTGATAAGTACAATCCTCATCTAAAGAATATATCCCCTTGTGATAAAGAAAATTCTGACTTGATGGATCTTATGTTTTAATGGGCTACTCCTCTATGATAATTCTATGTTTATAAGATTATGAATGACTACAATTATACATATGATTTCAAATATATTTCGTGGGAATGACTTAACACCGAATGGGGCATGGTGGTGGGATTCGATAAGGGAATCCTAGTAGAACCATCATGTCTCATTAACTATGTTCCACCACAGAAACCCTTTTAGGCTAGGTTAGTAAATCCATATAGGCCATTTTATTCACTAAAGATGTATGTACAAGTTGACCGAATTCCACTGGGCAAGTGGTCTCCCCGTGCCAACTTAGGGGGTTGGATTCCATGTAGTAGCTCACATGGTCTTATATGTCGGTTATGGTCTCCTCCCACATATGTATGATGTTACGAACTTATGATTTTGCCTCTCATGTATATTTTCATTAAAGAATTACTCATGCATGGCATATTGAGCGTATTTCTATTATATATGATCATGCATCTTGACTATGTAGCTTATGATCTATTGTTGCATTCCATGCCACATACTAGTACATTTAAAGTACTAATGCTTACTTTTGCCTACATGATCTAATCATGTATGGATCAGAGCACTTCCTCATCCACCTCCTAATAGCTAGTTTGGTTTGTGAAGATATTCTGTTGTGGTGAGTCCTCTAGTTCGAGGGCAATACCCATTTTCTATACTCGTTATGTTGAGACATCATTACTTTATTTTTTATTTTAAGGTTGAGCTTGGGACATGTCTTAGCCCATATACTACTCATGTTTAGAAGTTTTGTTGGATACTTATGCTATGTATGCACTATGTGATGTTTAAGCTTTGATAGAGACTTGTCCTTTAGTCCTTATCTCGTATATGATGTTGTTGATGTTGTTGATAATGTTGGCAAGTGATGATCTTACTAAGCCCCTATTTCCCAATAGATTGAGTCTTACTAATTATCCCCTTAGTCTTTATTGTGATTGTATGATGTAAGTCCCTTTTCCCTTTCTATACCCATGGCATGAGTCCAAAGCCCCGATTTCCCTTCGAATGAATTATTTGATACTTATTTATGTTCCGCAAGCAAGGATGTGCTTAAGTTATGCTATGAGGCTTGTTTCAGGTACCTTTGGGTTCCCCATTCACCATGTCACACCTAGGCCCTAGGCTCGGGTCATGACAAGCTTGGTATCAAGGCACTAGGTTGGTGAATGGTCCTCGAAAATCCAATACATCATGTCAAGTAAAGTCTTTTTCATGGTTGTGAAGCACGCCACAACTACAAATAGGAGGATATGAAGCGTTTTAGGAAATGATTCACTTCTTTATGATTCATGTCGTGCCATTAGAAGTAACTAAGGTTATTCCTCTAACTAATGATGCCCTTTTTGCCATTTCTAGATAATTCCACCAAGGAGAGCACCTTTTTCAAGGGATATGGCTGAAGACCAAGCCCCTCTAGTGAACGAATATAAGGGTATAACTCATGCAAAGTTGAGATCCGTATCCACCATCTTGTGCCAAGTCTTGGCCAACCAAGCAAATAGGGAGGTTGTAATCCCTCCCCAAGCACCCACAATGACAACAAAAGTTCAGGATTTTTTGAGAATGAACCTGTTGCAGTTTCATGGATCAAAGGTTGATGAGGATTTGGTAGAGTTTCTTGATGATGTTATAGAATTGTGGCCGTCATGGGTGTCCCATCAGAGGACAAGGACGAGCTTGTGTCCTACTAATTGAAGGGAGTGGCAAAGGTTTGGTACGACTAATGGGTTGATGAAAGAGGTGCAGAAGCAGGCTGAATTGGATAGGAAGAGTTCAAAGCAACGTTCTTGGATAGATTCTTTCCATTGGAATGAGGGAGGCTAAAGTAAAAGAGTTCATAAACCTCATGCAAGGGCACATGATGATCCGGTAGAGTTTCTTAGTGAGGCTTATGAAATTGTGGCCTTCATGGGTGTGCCATCGGAAGAGAAGGCCGAGCCCTTGGCCTACCAGTTAAATGGGATGGAAAAGGTTTGGTATGACCAATGGCTTGATAAAAGAGGTGTAACCAAGTTGTGTTTGTAACACCTCTCACGCGACTCGAAAAAATTCTCGATAGTGCATTTCTTTAATATCACAAAATTCGTGCATTATTTCACAAATTCAATATTACATACTTGTTTAGGAGGTAAAATTGGGTAGTAAAAATGGTTTCCCACAATGTATAGGTTGCCCATGTCAGAAAATAATTTTTTTGATGAAATTACGCGAACTAGTAAGGTCTACGACAAGTCCGCATCGGGGACTTGCCGCCCCATAGGTCAAAAATTTCAAAAATGCTTTTTTTCAGCTGAGGGTAATTGGTCAATAACCTTACACTCATGTAGATGATATTCTCTCTTTGTTTAACTATTTTAGGCCAAAAATCATACAAAAACTCTCTCAAAACCCTCTCTAGTCTTGACCAAATTCTTTGTCCAACATCAAGGCTCACAAGAATCTTCTTAGGATTTCAAGAACACAAGTAAAGCCCCAAAAGTTTTTTTCAAGTTTCCTTCAAGAGATTCCAAGGCTTAAAGGTATATGTGTTTGATTCTTGGTTTCCTTTCAACCAAGAAGTCCTCTTCGAAAACTAAATTTTGAATTACGGATCTTCAATTTTTGATTTATGGGTAATTGCATATTAGTTGATATTTATTTGGATTATGGTTATTCATGCATTATTATGATTATTTATGAAAATTTATCAAGGTTCTACATGATTTGATTCAAGCATTATGAATTTGCATGGGTTAATCTAATCTACACTTTCAAGCTTGAAACTTTCTTATAGCTTAATATTATTGCAAATCTATATTGCTTAATTGATTATTTTAATCTTGTTTATGATTTAATTACATAATTTTAAGATAATTTGACAAATACACAAATTCGAATTAAGTTGATTTATGAATTTCGGATATTGACCTTTATGGCATGGACTTGAGCATATGATTTTGAACAAGAATAAGAATTATAAGTTTTAATCGATATTGAGTTATTCAAGACCCACTGTGAATTATTCTAAAATTTTCTATGGAGCTATTCTTAATTACAAGTTAAATATGTTTTTACAAGCTAAGACTTTCTTAATTAAGTTGAGTTTTTATTATTTTGATTATGCATTGTCTATTTTTGTGGAATTTTGACTTAGCACCGAATCAGTTAAGAGTGAGGCTCCATCCAAGGGGTCTTATTCAAAGCTTCTAAGCTCATAACTATGTGCCATCGCAGAATATTTTTTTATTTTTCGTTTTTAGGCCTTCAAATTTTTCCTTTTCAAGCCTTTTGGCTAGTGGATCCATCTAGTATTTTTGTTTTCAGAGTTTACCTTGGCAAAAAGCCACTCTTTGATCGGTGTAGAGTATAGCATCGGTATTCCATATTATAGCTCATTTGGTTTTGTCGGTTATGATTTTATTCTCATACCTATTTGCTTATGTGCTTCCTTTGCATTATCATGACATTATTTTATGCTTCATTTTGAAAGTTATTATATTGTTAAAGCTTCAAAATTTGGGCATATCTGGTACACATTCTTTGTCATTGTACTTACTTGTTGCATTGCATATCTGCATATATAGTATATTCCAAAGTACTAATGCATTTTACCTACATGCTTATAATCATGTAGGGACAGATGATCTTCCTTATCCTCTTCATTGCTAATTGATCGTGAAGACTTTGAACTTTTGGTGTTCCCATTCACCGGGAACGGAGCCCTTATCTTCTAGCTTTACTTATGATATTCCAGATGTATTATGCATTTTCTTCAATGACTTTGTATTAAGGGGTCTAAAATTGTATTTTTGACTCCGATTATTATTTTCTTTTGGAGGTGTGTTTGGACTACTACTTCACTTTGATTATGTTTTGAACTATTAAGTTGAGCTTCCATGTTTAGCTATGTTTTGTCCCTTAGTCCCATCCCCCATTTCATATTGTCACTCGTTTATTATTCACTACTAGAACCGATGAAGTGCATATATGATCTAAAAGACTTGTTTGGGTACATTCGGGTTCTCATTCACCGTGTAACACCTAGACCCCTGGTTTGGGTTGTGACAAGATTGGTATCGGAGCACTAGATTTATAAATGGTCCTCAAAAATCTAACATGCCACGTCAAGTAGAGTCTTATTCATGGTTGTGAAGCGTGCCCCAACTATGCATAGGAGGCTTTGAGGCGTTTAGGAAATGATTCGCTTCTTCATGGTCTATGTCGTGCATTTGAGCTAAATCCCATAAGATTTATTTTTGATTCCTATCTATTAAGTTTCAGAATATGTCTCAGGATTTTCAGACTGGTAGAAAAAATGGTAACCATCCCCCGCATGATGAACAACTTCTAAACAATGACATATCTAACGTAGGGATTTGCAATGCTCTATAGCTAATTGCTAAAGTTGCAACTGCTCAACTAAACCAATGGGTGGGTACCCCTGGGATTTCAAGTGATAAGAAGGGGGAGAGAAAGGCTAAGAGGGCCCGAGCTGTTGGTGTTTCATCTTCTATTGGTACTTCGGTGCCTAAGTATAATAGGGAAAGGCTCCCTTTTGCCATCTGTCAAGAGTATGGCAAGAAACATCAAGGAAAGTGTTTGGATGACATTGAGGGTTGTTTCAAGTGTGATGATGTTGAGCATAAGATGAGGGACTGTCCAGTGGTCTCCAAGGAAGGGAGCAAAAGTAGTCATATTGGTGATGGTGGATTCAAGATGTTAAAGGTGGTCATTTTCAACAAGGCCACAAGTTTCAAGGCCAAGGGTCCTTTAATGCTCAAACCCAAAGGTTCGCCGATGATAGGGTGATCAACCACAAAGATTATGGTGGTAATGGTGGACAAATTATTCCTAAGTGTGGAAGGTGTGGTAAAACCCATAGAGATAAGTCTATTAGGAGACTGGTGGTTGCTTTACAAGTCGCCAACTTGGCAACATGATTTTAGATTGTCCCAAATCTCATGACAAGGGTAAGGGTGTTTGTCCACAAGGCAAAGATGTTCAAGTGGGTCAAAAGCCTCATAGTGTACAAAAAGGTGGTGCTCCTCGTAACAATAGGTTCTATCCACTACAAGGGAGGCAAGAGGTAGATGATGAACCAAATGTTGTCACAGGTATGTTGAAAGTATTTGATTTTGATGTTTATGTGTTGTTAGATCAAGGTGCTAACCTATCCTTTGTGACCCCATTCCTTGCTAATAGGTTCAATTTGAGTCTCAAAATATTACATGAATTATTCCTTGTGTCCACTCCCGTAGAAGTCTATAGTGGCTAAAAGAGTCTATAAAAGTGTTCCCGTGTCTATAAGCATAAGACCCTTCTGTGTGATCTCGTCGAATTGTTTATGGTGGATTTTGATGTCATCCTTGGTATAGACTATTACATGCCTCCTATGCCACCATAGATCGTAGAACCCCTAAGATCAAGTTTCAAATTCTGATGAGCCCATGCTTGAGTGGGAAGGTTAAGATTCTATGGTAAAGAGTAAGTTCATTTCATACCTTAAGGCCTGTAAGATGATTTCTAAGGGTGTATTTATCATATTGTTAGGGTCCAAGATGTGTTATCCAAAGTTTCCTCTCTTGAGTCAGTCCTTATAATCAGTGAATTCCCTGATATGTTTCCCGAAGATCTTCCCAGCATTTCTCCTGAAAGGGAAATTGATTTTTGAGAAAGATCTCCTTCCCGATGCTGAACCTATCTTTGTTCCACTCGATAGGATGGCACTGATGAAGTTGATAGAATTTAAGGAACCTTTGAAAGATTTATTGGTCTAGAGCTTTATTAGTCCTAGAAAATCTCCTTAGGGTGCTCCCATTCTTTTTGTGAGGGAGAAGGATGGGTCACTCTGAATGTGCATTGACTATCACCAACTCAATAAAGACAAAGTCACTATTATTAATAAGTACCCACTTCCGAGGATAGATGACTTATTTGACCAATTACAAGGGGTTAGTCAATTTCTTCGATTGACATATGTTGTAGATACCATCAAATGATGGTAAGGGGGGGCAGTATTCCTAAGATGGCTTTTTGTACTAGGTATAGGAACTTTGCATTTGTGGTGATGCCATTTGGCCTAACTAGTACACTAGTAATATTTGTGTATCTTAAGAATAGGATATTTAAACCTACCTTGATATGTTCGTTGTGGTATTCTGTGATTATATCTTGACTTATTCTCAAAGTGAGGAAGAGCATGTGAAAGGTTTGAGGGTAGTGTTGCAAACTTTAAGGGGAAACGTTGTTTGCCAAGTCTGATAAATATTAGTTTTGCTTAAAAGAGGTTGCATCCATTGGGCATGCAGTGTAAGGTAAGGGAGTCTAAGTGAGTCCTAAGAAATAAAATGAAGTTCGCCGGTTGGCTAGATTTTGGGTTAGGTTGAATGAAGTTGAAAGTGGTGGTATGGTAGTTGCTGATGGTTCTGAATTTTCTTTGATTGAAGAAGTAAAAATCCAAACAAGACCTTGACCCCGCTTTGTTAAAGTGAAAGCTTTGTCAAAGAAGGCAAGGTGGAGGTTTTCTCCCAATAGGGAGATGGTGTCCTTATATACTAAGGTGGGTTGTGTGTGCTTGATATTGGTGGGTTGAGAGATTTTATTTCAAAAGAGGCTCATAATTCATGTTTTCCATTTACCATGGTTCTACAAATATGTATAGGAATTTGAAAGAACTATATTGGTTGGGTGATTTGAAGTGCAAGAAATGGTTTTGTTAGGTCCAAATTTGGTTTTAGAAGTTTTGGAGAAGGTGAGGTTGATAAGAGAATGATTGAAGACAGCCCAAAGTAAGCAAAATTCCTACTTCGATGTGTGGTGGAGAGATCTTGAGTTTGGGTAGATGATGGGGTGTATTTTAAGGTCTCACCGATGAAGGGTGTTGTTTTTTTTTTTTGGCAGAAGGATAAAATGAGCCCAAGGTTTATGGGTCCGTACAAAATTTGAAAAAGGGTTGGTAAGGTAGCTTATGAACTTGAGTTGCCTATTGAGATGAAGTTGATTTATCCCGCCTTTCACGTGTCTATGTCGAGGAAGTATGTAGGTGACCCAAGCTCTATAATACCTTTGGAGGTTATGAGTGTTATAGAAGATAACTTGAACTTTGAGGAAGTCTCGGTGGAGTTATTAGATAGACAGGTGAAGAGGTTGAGAAACAAAGATGTGGTATCCATCAAAGTTCTTTGGAGAAATTAACAAGTCGAAAGTGCTAATTGAGAAGTTGAAGTGGACATGAAGAAGCATGTCACGACCCGGACCTGGGGTCTGGGAGTGACATGGCAAATGAGAACCCTAGTGTCCCCCAAAAAAGCCTCAAAGTAGCAAATTCACTTCATCGTTTCGAAAGCGCATTCAAATTTAAACACATAGTTCTAAGGGACGGAATATAGGACTCACGCTATGGGGATATCTTAGAGAAAGGGATTAGAATGAATTCACATAGCATATAGCACATAATGACAATGGGGCGGGTAAGTAGGACTCACGCTATGGGGGTAATTCGGGACTTAGGATCTTCCACATTTCCACATCAAACATACATATACATATCAAAATTCCCATAATCAATCCATGATAGCCATAACCAAAAGATAACGATAATCATAAGATTCAAATACAGAACATAACAACATAGATTCGACGAGAGTCTACAAGATGTCCAACAATGCCTCTAGTCATAAGATAGGACGGGGACCAAGACAAGTTTCGGTCTCACCCTCAAAGTATAGATAATATGAGAAAAAGCAATTTAAGGTAAAAGAATAGTGGCTTGTCCTTGAAAGATAGGACACACCACAACCAATGTCTCAAAATCTGATCTAGCCATCGAATGGTGGATGAAAGTAATCTGTGGTCCCTACATAGTGAGATCATGTTGGTAAAAGTATGCATTAGTTCATTTGAATGTACTAAGTATGAGTGGTGCAATGCATGTAACTTACCAAAACTTGCATACAATGTTAGATGGCAAGGGCACATAATATAAAAGGAGATTTATAGCAAGGTATGTAATACAACAAGATGCTATGAAATTCATGATACATGAAATGCAAATGATGCTCATATATATATATATATTGTGGATGAGACCTCAACTGATATGAGTAAGACCAAGTGAACTAGTACTTGGAATCTTGATGATTACCCTCATCGGTAAAGAAGTGGTTTACTTGCCAAGGGTAAACCATGCTTTACCGTATGGGCCTCCTATTTCCTATGAAGAAACCTTCCTTGTGGGCCTCCCATTTCTGTAAAACGACCCCAAAAAGTGCCCAAAAATGTGCTTCAGAAGTGCCTGAAATCATAATTTCTATATATCTCAAAATCTGTGTGGTATCAAAAGTCCGACTTCATATTCTTGATCAGGGGGCAAAATTGAGTGGGTATTGGGTCTAACCCTGGTTTTAGAGCAACCGTATCAAAATTTCAATTTCCCAAAAATTTGATTCTAGAATCGATCCGCGTCGGTACCGCAACTCGCAGCCATCGTGGACCAGTGTAATAATTCCCTCTACGTTGGGTCCATGTCGCGGACTAGACGTAAACCTATATTTTTTCTGCCAATTTTTCCAGTTTGGTCCAAGGCTTTTGGGTCTTGGGCCTAAGTCTTCCCATGCGTGAAAATACCTATACTTAGCCATATTTCAAGACTATATCATACAAGACATTCCCTAATACTCTCTCAAACACTTAGAAAGCCATTTCACCCCAAAATTTAAGTGCCCAAACTCATCCAGATCTTAAGAATTTCATTCAAGCTTCAAGTCTCCATTCCAATCTTTATTAAGAAATTCTCCAAAGTTGAGGTATGTGGGTTTCAACCATTGGGTCCTTTTACCCATGGTGCCCAAACTTCCTTTTTACATAAAACTCATATTTCTATGTTGATTTATTTATGTTTGGGTTTCATAAAAGTGTGACTGTGTAAACATGTTTTGAGCTATGAATCTTTGATCTATATTAAGATTTGATGAAGGGTTTTAATGTATATTTCATGAGAGTACTACCAAGTGTTGGTGGGTGATATTACATTGAATTTACTTGCATAATTTCATTCTTGAATTGCATGATTTTACACTAGCATTACACACCCGCCAAGTGTTTGATAAAATGTCTAGTTAATGCTTCTTGTGTTGTTGAAAGCCTATGCATGGTATATGAGCTAAGTGACTTTTTGATGATGAATGAGATGTATATATGTGTTGATTTCATGAATGGTATCTGTAGTGTTGGAAGTTGATCAATTGCCTCATTCGGGGAGTAGTAGGCCTGTGCAACAATGTTGGGGTGTTTGTACCTCAATAGCCTCACTCCGGAGGTGGTAGGCCCGTGAAACCATGTTAGGGAGGTTTGTACCTCAATTGCCTCGCTCAGGAGGTAGTAGGTCCATGCAACCATGTTGGGGGGTTTGTACCTCATCCGCCTCGCTCGTGTGGTGGTAGGCCCATGCAACCACATTGAGGGGTTTGTACCTCAATCACCTTGCCAAGGAAACGGTAGGCCTTGGTTAGTAATAATGATCTCTTCCTACACACGTAAAATGTTATATGTAAGCATGTTTTACTACAAGTATTATTTATGCATGCCATATTGTTACATGCTCATATATTGCCTAACTATGCATTTCAATTATGTTGCCTATTTATTGTTACATTGCATCCTACATACTTATTACATTTAGATGTACTAAAGCATACTCTATGCCTACATGATGTTACCATGTAGAAACCGGAGCCCCAATTGATCCTCCTCCCCCTCCACGTGGTTAGTGCGATATTTTTGAAAGCAAGTTGGTATGTCCTCAACTTTGAGGTCGTACTTATCTTGATTTATGCTATGTATAGACTCTCTTTCCTTTATTGTATGCTTTGACTATGAGGGTGAGCTCGGTTGCTTGTCTTGGGCCCTGCTAAGTTCTATGTTTAGAGGTGTTGTCGATAAGTTAAGTAATGATGCTATGAGCTTTGACTCTCTCAACTCTTTGATATTTTGATATGAAAGATGTTCCTTAGACCCGTATTTCCCTTTTTTCTATCTATTGTTGATATTTATTACTTCCGCGACCAAGGATGTGTAATGATATGTTAAGAAGCTTGATTAGGGTCCCTTAGGGTTCATCATTTGCCTTGTCGCATCTAGGGCCTAGGCTTGGGTCATGAAAAACTTGGTATCAGAGTACTAGGTTTTTAATGGTCCTCGATATCCAACACATCATGTTTATTAGAGTCTTATTCATGGTTGTGTTGTGCACCACGACTATGAGTAAGAGGCTATGAGACATTTTAGGAAATGTTCCCCTTCTTCTTACTCTGTGTCGTGCTATAAAAGTTAAGGTAAGGTTTTTCCCCCCTAACGATTATTCTTTGCTATGCTAGATCATGCCTAACATAAGAGGAAGAAGAGCCCGCACACCCAAGGAACAACCGACTCATGGAGAGCTGCAGGATGCTCTCACCTTGCTAGCTGAAGTTGTGGCTAGCCAAGCCAACCAAGGGGCCCAAGCCCCTCATGCTCCTACTCTGGCATCTCAGGTGAGGGACTTTATGAGGATGAACCCACTAGAGTTCTGTGGGTCTAAGAAGGATGAGGACCCTTAAGAGTTTATTGATGAGGTATGCAAAGTGTTGGCTATCATGGGGGTGAGGTCGGAAGAGAAGGCAGAGTTGGTGGCTTACCAACTCCAGGGGGTGGCCCAAATATGGTATACTCAATGGAAGGAGGAGAAGGGGAACAACAATGTGATTCTATGGGAGGAGTTTAAGGAGGCTTTTCTCAACCGATTCTTTCCTCTTGAGCTTAAGGAAGCCAAAATGATGGAGTTCATGAATTTGAAGCAAGGATCTATGAGTGTAAGGGAGTATGCCCTCAAGTTCAACTACCTCTCAAAATATGCTCCCCACTTGGTTGTCAACCCGAGGTCCAGGATGAATAAGTTTGTGATGGTTGTATCCGATTCGGTGAGTGAAGAATGTCGTATCTCCCTTGTCCCGCCTTCTGAGTTATGCCGAACAATTGGAGGGGGAGAAGTTGATAAAGAGAAGGGGTAATGAGGCCAAGAGGGCTCGTTTTGATGGTAAGTTCCAAAGTCTCAAAGGTGGCCGGTTTCTTCAAGGTCAAAGGGTCTTCTCATGCTCCTAGTAGAAGGTTTGCTAATGATTACCTAAGGGCCCAAGGTGATCATGGTGTGGGGCCTAATGCTATATGTCCAAAATGTGGTAATGGTCATGGTGGCCCATGCTTGAGGGCCACTAATGCTTGCTATAGTTGTGGGGAAGTAGGCCACAGGATGATGAATTGTCCTTGTAACCGGAACAAGGGTAAGGATGTTCGTCCACAAGGCCAGGGTGCAAATGCAGTTCCTTTGGGGAGCGGAGGCCAACAAGGTGGTGCCCCAAAGTACAATCGGTTCTATGCTCTTCAAGGGAGGCAAGCGGTAGATGAGGTGCCCGATGTCATCACCGGCATGTTAAAAGTCTTTGATTTTTATGTGTATGCATTAATAGACCTGGTTGCCACTCTTTCTTTTGTTATTCCTTTTGTTGCTAAAAAGTTTCATGTTGAGCCCAAATTGTTGTGTAAGTCATATAAGGTGTGTGCTCCCATTGGTGCATCTATTGTTACTAGAAAGGTCTATAGAAATTTTCCCTTTTGCATTTTGCATAAAATATTGCCTTGTGATCTTGTTGAGTTGGATACGGTGGATTTTGATGTTATTCTTGGGATGGATTGGTTGCCTGCGTATTATTCCTCTATTGATTTTAGAACTCGTAGAGTCATGTTCCAATTCCCAATGAACCCGTCCTTGAGTGGGAGTGTCATGATGTGGTGGTCAAGGGTAGGTTTATCGCTTGCATTAAAGACCAAAAGTTGGTTTCTAAGGGGTGTCTCTATCATCTTGTGAGGGTTAGTGATGTAGAGACCAAAGTCGTTTCCACAGAGCCAGTTCCGGTGGTTAGTGAGTTTTATGTTGATGTCTTTCCAAATGAGCTTCCTGGTGTACCTCCCGAAAGGGAAATAGACTTTAGTATAGACCTCCTCCCTAATACTCAACCCATCTCTATTCCCTTTTACCATATGGCCCCGACAAAGTTAAAGGAGTTGAAGGAGCGATTGAGGGATTTGTTGGAGAAGGGTTTTATTAGTCCTACCCAATCACCTTGGGGTGCACCGGTGTTGTTTGTGAAGAACAAAGATGGGTCCCTTAAAATGTGTATTGACTACAGGCAACTTAATAGGGTCACAATGAAGAATAAGTATCCTCTACTAACGGTTGATGATTTCTTTGACCAAATTCAAGGGGCTAGTCAATTCTCTAAGATTGACCCTCGGTCCTGGTATCATCAAGTGAAGGTGAGGGAGTGCGACATTCCCAAAATGGTCTTCTGGACTAGATATGGGCATTATGAATTTGTGGTTATGTCTTTTGGGTTGACCAATGCACCGACTATCTTGATGGATCTTATGAATAGGGTTTTTAAACCTTACCTTGATTTGTTTGTGGTAGTCTTCATTGATGATATTTTGATCTATTCTCATTGTGAGGAGGAGCAGTGGCCCATTTGAGGGTAGTGCTACAAAGATTGAGGGAAGAGAAGTTGTATACTAAGTATGAAAAATGTGAATTTTGGTTGAAAGAGGTTTCCTTTCTAGGTCATGTGGTGTCGGGGGATGGTTTTAAGGTGGGTCCTAAGAAGGCGAATGTGATTAGAAATTGGTCTAGACCATTGACTCCATCATACATTAGAAACTACTTGGGATTAGTGGGTTACTATCGAAGGTTTGTGAATGAGTTCTCTTCTATTGATGAAACGACCCCAAAAAGTGCCCGAAAACGTGCCTCGGAATGCCCAGAATTTTAAATTCCATATATCTCAAAATCCGTTTGTTATTTCAAAAATTCAACTTCATATTCTTGTTCAGGGGGTCAATATTAGGTGAAGTCTAACCCCGATCTAAGAGAGAAAGATTAGGAATTATGAAATTTCAACGTGCGATTTCTAGAGGGGTTTTCGTGACCCCATCAGGTTGCGCTACTGTGTAAAAGTGGACTATCTTTTTAGCTCGATCCAAGACTTCTAAGTCTTGGGCCTAAGTGTTCCCAAATGTTTTTTTACCTATACTTAGCCAAATTTCACCCTCATATCATCCTAAACATTCCCCAATACTCACTCAAACACTTAGACTCATACTTCACCCTAAATTCAAGTCCCAAAGCTCAAGACCAAACTTAAGGATTTCATCAAGGATTTCATTCAAGCTTCAAGTCTTCATCTCCAATCTTCACCAAGTTCATCTCTAAGCTAAGATATGTGGGTTTTTTTCATGGGTTCCTTTCACCCATGATACCCAAGCCTCCTTTTACTCAAATTGCATGATTTAAAGTTGAATTACAAATGGGTCTTGGTTATTATGAAAGTCACTGCACACTGTGTTAAAGCTATGTAAAGTTGTGCCTGTTTTGCTATGTTTTGGCTATAAATCTTTGATCTATTGTAAGATTTGATGAGGAACTTTTATGTATATTGCTTGAGGGTGTTGCAAGGTGTTGATTGATGGTTTTACAGTGGATCTTCTTGCATGATTTGATCTCTAGATTTCATGGTTTTATGCTAGCATTACACACTCTGTAAGTGTTTGATAAAATGTCCGGATGTGGTTTCTTGAGGCGTTGAATGTCCAAAGCATGAGATATGATATGAATGACTATATGATGATGAAATGAGCTTATGTATATGATAAATTTCTATATAAAGGGTTGCATTAGACCATGCCCGATTCGGGGGGACTAAGAACCCAAATAACCTAGATGGGAGTTTGTACGCATCAACCTAGGGAAGGGTTTGTACTTCTCCACCTGGTGATGGGGCGACATCATCACTAACCTAGATAGGGGTTTGTACTCATCAACCTTGGGAAGGGTTTGTACTTCCCACCAAGGTGATGGGGCGACATTATCACCTACCTAGATAGGGGTTTGTGCTCATCCACCTAAGTGATGGGGCGACACCATCACTAACCTTCTAAAGGATTGTACATTTGGAAATCTAGCTTGGTCTCTTCTACACATATGATATCCTATATGAGCATGAGTTACTTAAGCAATTTTTACTTAAGCGTTGATCATACATGCCATATTGCTATATTATGCCTATTGCTTAATATTATGCATTTTGATTATGATGCCTATCTATTATTGCATTGCATCCTACATATTTAGTACATTCAAACATACTAACACATACTCTATGCCAACATGATGTCACTATGTATGAACCGGTGCCTAAGTTGATCGTCCTACTCCTCCACGTGCCTAGTTTGACATAACTCAAGTTAGTTGGTGAGTCCTCCATTTCGGGACCTTAGTCTATGTTTTTCCTGTTATGTATTAAGATGTTCTTCTTTGTTGTCTATTTTGACTATGAGGGTGAGCCCAGTTACTTTATCTTGGCCCCCGCTCTTATCTATGTACCAGAGGTGTTTGTTGGACATGTTATGTATCTATGATATGCGCTTGACACTTGTCTGTTGACTATGATATTATGCAAGCTTTTGCCTTAGCCCCGGTTTCCTTATTCTTTTATCTCTTGATGCTTGATTTATTCCTTCCGCGACAAAGGATTTGTAATGATGTTCTACGAGGCTTTTTTGGGGTCCATTCGGGTCCCCTTACGCCGTATCACGTCTAGGGCCTAGGCTATGGTCGTGAAAATTGCTTCTCCCATGACTAAGTTGACCCAAAAGAAGGCTAAGTTTGTGTGGATCGATGAGGGTGAAAAGAATTTTCAAACTTTGAAAGATAAGCTTGTGTCTGCTCCTATTTTTTCTCTACCTGAAAGGTTGGAAGGGTTTGTTGTGTGTTGTGATGCCTCCCGAATCGGTTTGGGTTGTTTTGACGTAAAATGGTAAGGTGATACCCTAAGCTTCTAGATAACTCAAGGTGCATGAAAAAAGTTATCCTACTTATGATCTTGAATTGGCCGTGGTATTTGCTTTGAAAATTTGGTGTCATTATTTGTATGAGGTGCATGTTGATATGTTTACCGATCATAAGAGTCTCCAATATGTGTTCACTCAAAAAGATCTCAACTTGAGGCAACGAAGGTGGTTAGAGCTTCTTAAGGATTGTGATATGAGTGTGCATTGTCATCCCGATAAGGCTAATGTTGTGGCAGATGCTTTGAGTAGGGTGTCTATGGGTAGCCTAGTTCATATTGATGATGGGGGCAAAGAGGTGGATAGAGAGGTCCATCGGTTGGCTAGATTGGGATTTAGGTTGGAAGAGGTTGACAATTGTGGTATTATGGTTGTTGATGGTTCAAAGTCTTCCTTGGTTGATGAGGTAAAAGCAAAGCAAGATCTTGACTCCTCCTTGTTAGAATTGAAGGCCTTGGTGAGAGAGGGCTAGGGGGAGGCTTTCTCCGAAGGGGAAGATGGTGCCCTTAGGTACCAAGGTAGGTTGTGTATGCCTAGTGTTGATGGCTTGAGAGAGAAGGTTCTTGATGAGGCTCATAATTCTTCCTATTCTATTCACCCCAGTTCTACAAAGATGTATAGGGATTTGAGGGAGGTGTTTTGGTGAGGTGGTGTAAAGAAAGAAATTGCCAAATTTGTATCTTGTTGTCATAGTTTCCAAACAAGTCAAAACCAAGCATCAAAGGTGGGATGGCCTAACCCATGATATAGAGATTCCTACTTGGAAGTGGACGGAAATCAATATTGATTTTTGTGGTTGGGTTGCCTAAGACTAGAAAGGATTTTGATTCTATTTGTGTTGTGGTTGATAGGATGACAAATTTGGCTCATTTCCTACCGGTTAAGACTACTTATAGGGCCAAAGACTATGCCAAATTGTACATTCATGAGTTGGTTAGATTGCATGGGTGCCCTTGTCTATCATATCGGATCATGGTGCTAAATTCACTTCAAATTTTTAGAGGTCTTTCCAAAGAGGTCTTGGAACCAAGGTAAAGCTTAGTATGGCCTTTCACCCTCAAACGGATGGCCAAGCCGAAAAAACTATCCAAACTCTTGAGGATATGCTTAGGGATTGTGTTTTGGAGTTTAAGGGTAGTTGGGATGATCATGTTCCATTGATTGAGTTTGCTTGTAACAATAGCTATCATTTTAGCATTGGTATGACTCATTTTGAGGCTCTCTATGGTAGGTGTTGTTGGTTACTAATTGGGTGGTTCGAAATGGGAGAGATGACGTTGTTATGTCCGGATCTGGTCATGGAGGCTATGGAGAAGGTAAGGTTGATTAGGGAGAGGCTGAAAACAGCCCAAAGTAGTCAAAAGTCCTATGTTGATGTGACGAGAAGGGATCTTGAATTTAAAGTTCGTGATTAGGTCTATTTGAAGGTTTCACCCATGAAGGGTGTGGTTCATTTTCGTAAGAAGGTTAAGTTGAGTCCAAGATTGGTGGATCCTTATGGGGTGTTAAGAAGGATTGGTAAGGTGGCCAATGAGTAGGATTTGCCTAGTGAAATAGACTTGGTTCATCCGATCTTTCATGTAACCATGTTGAGGAAATGTATAGGTGACCCGAATGCTATTGTCCCATTGGATGCTGTGGGTGTTGTTGAAGAAAACTTAACTTATGAAGATATTCTAGTAGAGATCTTGGATAGGCAAGTGAAGAGGTTGAGGAACAAAGATGTGACTTCTGTTAAGATTCTTTAGAGGAATCAACAAGTCGAAAGTCCTACATGGGAGGCTGAAGCGGACATAACAAAAATGAAATCCCTATCTCTTCCATTCTACTCAAGCCCAAGGTACTAATTCTAAGTCTTCTATCTGATTTCATGTCTCATGTATCAGCCCTATATGTTATATGCATGCATTCATGTTTTTGTCGACAAGTTCATGGTGATTTTGACACTAAAAATGGTGTTAAAGTGTGTTGTTCCATTCTTTTGTTGATCTCTTCATGATTACTATTTTTATGTACGCTTCTTTGACATTCGGGGATGAATGTTCCCAAGGGGCGATATTGAAACAACCCTAAAAGTTACCCGAAAATGTGCCTCGGAAGTGCCAGAAATTGTAATTTCCATATATCTTAAAATTCAAAATTCGTGTGATATCGTAAATCTGACTTCATATTTTTGATCGGGGGGCAAAATTGAGTAGGCATTGGGTCTAACCCTGATTTTAGAGCAACCGTATCAAAATTTCAATTTTCCAAAAATTTAATTTCCAAAATCGATCCGCGTCGATACCACAACTCGTAGCCGTCGTGGACTAGTGTAAAAAGTCCCTCTACATTGGGTCCACATCGCAGACTAGACGTAAACCTATGTTTTTTCTGCTAGTTTTTCCAGTTCGGTCCAACGCTTTTGGGTCTTGGGCCTAAGTCTTCCCATGCGTGAAAGTACCTATACTTTGCCATATTTCAACACCATATCATACAAGACATTCCCCAATACTCTCTCAAACACTTAGAAAAATATTTCACCCCAAAATTCAAGTGCCCCAACTCATCCGAATCTTAAGGGTTTCATTCAAGCTTCAAGTCTCCATACCAATCTTCATCAAGAAATTCTCCAAAGTTGAGGTATGTGGGTTTTAACCATTGGGTCCTTTCACCTATAGTGCCCAAACTTCCTTGTTTCTAAGTTGATTTACTTATGGGTTTCACTTACTATGAATTTGACTGTGAACTATGTTGGAGTTTAATAAAAGCGTGATTGTCTAAGCATGTTTTGAGCTATGAATCTTTGATCTATATTGAGATTTGATGAAGGATTTTGATGTACATTTCATGAGGGTACTACCAAGTATTGGTGGGTGGTTTTACATTGAATTTACTTGCATAATTTCACTCTTGAATTGAATGGTTTTATACTAGAACTATACACCCGCCAAGTGTTTGATAAAATATCCGGTCAATGCTTCTTGAGTTGTTGAAGTCCTAATGCATGGTATATGAGCTAAGTGACTTTATGATGATGAATGAGTTGTATATATGTATTGATTGGATGAGTGGTATCCATAGTGTTGAAAGTTGATCAATTGCCTCGTTCGGGGGGTAGTAGGCCCGAACTACCATGTTAGGGGAGGGGGTATGTACCTCAATTGCCTCGCTCAGGAGGTAGTAGGCCTGTGCAACCATGTTGGGGGGTTTGTATCTTAATTGCCTCGCTCCAGAGATAGTAGGCCCGTGAAATTATGTTGAGGGATTTGTACCTCATCCGCCTTGTTAGGGGGGTGGTAGGCCCATGTAACCACATTGAGGGGTTTGTTCCTCAATCGCCTCGCCAAGGAGGTGGTAGGCCTTGGTTACTGATGATGGTCTCTTCCTACACACGTAAAATGTTCTATGCAAGCATGTTTTACTACAAGCATCGTTCATGCATACCATATTGTTATATGCTCATCTATTGCCTAACTATGCATTTTGTTTATATTGCCTATCTATTGTTGCATTGCATCCTACATACATAGTACATTCAAACATACTAACATATACTCTATGACTACATGATATTACCATGTAGGAACCAGAGCCCCACTTGATCATCCTCCTCCTCCACGTGGCTAGTGCATTATCTCTCAAAGCAAGTTGGTGAGTCCTCAACTTCGAGGACATACTTCTCTTGATTTATGCTATGTATAGAATCTCTTTCATTTATTGTATGCTTTGACCATGAGGGTGAGTCCGGTTGTTTGTCTTGGCCCCCACTAATTTCTATGTTTAGAGGTGTTGTTGGACAAGTTAAGTAATGATGCTATGAGCTTTGACTCTCTTGACTTTTTGATGTTTATGATGTGAAAGATGTCCCTTGGCCCCATATTTTCCCTTTTTCTATCTATTGTTGTTATTTATTGCTTCCACGATCAAGGATGTGTAATGATATATTAAGAGGCTTGATTGCGGTCCCTTCAGGTTCCCATTTGCCATGTCGTATCTAGGTCCTAGGCATGGTTTGTGACATTCGGATAGGATTTTCATATCAAGATATGTCATATCATTTCTTCTCCTTATAGGTAACCCCATTTTGGAGGCATCTTTCCTTATGTCCTCCCATTTCGGAAAGGAATCTATGCTAGGCATATAGTTTGAGGATAGAGAGGGAACCCTCAATCTATCGGTGCTAAGTCATCGTCCCACAAGAATACACATACGTGTGTATACACACACACACACACACACACACACACACACACACACACACACACACACACACACACACACACGCTTCCAAGACACCACAGTCATTTTCAAAACCATTTCAATGAATTCTTAGGCTTAAAGGACAAAACGTAATTTTGTAGTCAATATACTCATGCATAAGAATAGCCCATTCACATAAAAAATGGTGCAAGCACCCAAAATGCTCAAAGAGCTATAATCAATAGACATATATGTGATCGCATTCTTGTCATAACCAATATTTTTATCAAATCATATCATAAAATATAATTGGGCTTAACCCATAACTGATTTCTCAAAATAGTCCAATGTCATAAATGCAAATGCTATGAATGATATGAGGAAGGCATGGGTAATTAGGATTAAATCTAAAATCAACAATATAATGTGAAATTGAAGTAAATACACTATTAAATCCATATTTAAACCCAATATAAGTTCACCTATGTATAAACAAATCTTAAAAAGGATATGCATACTTATAGTTCCATAAACCCAAAGTAAATACTCATATAATGATTTAAATCACCATAAAATCATCAAATAAACAATACCCACGCATAAATAGAATTTTAGGAATCATAATATTCAAAACCTATATTTAAAGTAAGCTAGAAATTTATAAAATTGCTTGAAAATAGTTTGGGTTTCCTTGATTGGAAGGTAATCAAGAATCAAACCCACATACCTTTACTAAGATGAATAAACCCCGAAGAATTTCGAAGAAGAGCTGAGTTCCCAAGCTCAAATATTGAAATCTCCAAGAATTCTTTTATGGAAAGCTTTTGAGAGGTTTTAAAATGTGAAAAGTGATTTTTGAATGTTTGAAATAGGTTTTAGGTCTTTAGATGACCATAGAATAGCATAGGAATTCCCAAAAGACCAATAGAAATAATCAACATTATGAAAACACCATTAATGAATCGGAGTAAAATTTACCGGAAGTCGTTTGAATGGAGAGTAAACGGTCCATGTCGCATTACACGGTCTGTGAACTTGCCCGTGAACCCATACTTGGCAAAATTTCTGGAAGTTGGAACTTCAACAATTAGAAAAAATAGGCAAAGTTCACCTATATGTAAGACACCACAGTCCGTGTGGCACTCCACGGTCAGTGTGGAGTGCACGTGAAGCAAGACTTAGGCAAAAATGTTGATGGTAGGAGATTCCATGCCTGGCCACACGGCCAATGAAGCTTGCCATGATCCGTGAGAAGGGCTGTGATACCATATTTAACCAAAATGCTCCCTCCAAACACCATCCTTGTCTCACACACCAACCATATGCCCGCCACACGTCAGTGGCAAGCCACACTGTCACAACTTAGGCTTAAGGTCTAGACGTGACACTGCGAATGGGGAACGCGAAGGGACCCCAATCAAGCCTCTTAACTTATCATTACACATCCTTGGTCGAAGAATCAATTAAACAGCAATAAAAGAATAGAAATAAGGGAAAAGAGACTAGGGGAAATCCTTCATTTCACAAAACATCAAAAGAGTCAAAGGGAGTCAAGGTTATAACAGCATTACATAACTTGTCCAACAACACCTCTAAACATAGAACTTAGCGGGGCCAAGGCAAGCAACCGAGCTCACCATCATAGTCAAAGTATACAATAAAGGAGTGAGAGTCTTTATACATAACACAAGATCAAAGACATTGTCCATAAAATTGAGGACTCACCAACTTGCTTTGTAGAGATAGTACTAGCCATGGGGAGGATGAGGATGATCGTGAGGAGCTCCGGTTCCTACATGATAACATCATGTAGGCATGGAATATGTATTAGCATGTTTGAATGTATTAAGTATGTAGGATGCAATACAACAGGATATAGGCAACATAGGCAAAATGCAATATCATAAGCAATGGATAGCCGGGATTTATTCAGTTAAATGTATTTTATGTAAACCGTGAGTTAACTGTCATAAACCCAACCGATAACATCCCCCCCGATTCAACCAGCCATACAGGACTTACCAACGGAATCACGAGGTTTATACCCAAATTAACTCATCACTAACCATGTCGGGGACACCCCTTTTAGGGCTTCCCAATGCTATGATTTAAGCTTAGTTTGCTATAAAATTATTTTAACTAAACCCATGCCAAAACCTTAACCCTTTCAAGACGAGCTCTTATTTTAGAGTCATCGCCTTGTCAGATCTTCTCAAACTATATTAGTTATTATCCAACACTTAAGAATCTAGCCCATCATTGGGCTTAATATATAAATCAAAATTAAATATAAACAGAATTTAAAAGAAATACCTGAGAACCAGTAGGCTATAGAAATCTTTTACTTGACTTTATTTATGATATACAAAAGGAAAGAACTTATTTTACAAGAGAGATAGAGAGGCAATCTTTTGAGAGAGAGAGAGGGGGTTCTGAAAACCTGCTCTTCAATGAAATCTAAGCTCCCTTATATAGAAAAATATTGTGCACAGTGAAAGTGCACAGTACCCGACAGGTTACCAAAAGGTCAAAAAGTGCACAGTATTAAACAGTAAAAGTGCACAGTTATATGCTGATAATTTTAAAAGGTGTACAGTAAAAAGTAATCCTATTATTAAATCGGACAAAAAGAAAATCTGTTGGTTCTGGCCAATATCTGCGGGGAATCTTTTCTTCTTTCTTCTGAGGGGCCTTCGCATAATTACTTCTGATTTTTAAAATGCAAAATTTCTTCTTCGGCTTTTTTGATAATCTCCGGTAGTTCTTCTGAACCAATGCTATTTATATTCTGAGAATCTTCAAAATTATTGTCACCCATGGAAATATCATCACTTGATGCAATCTGCCTCTGAATATCTTGTTTAACTTGTTCCATATAGGCTGTAATCAATTTTTCTTGGGACAGTAAACCACTCTTTTTGATTTGAATCTGTTTAGTGATTTTTGCAAAATGGCTTTCTTCTTTTATTAATGTTTCCGGAATAATCTTGTCATACTTGGTAACAGCAGTCTGAATAGTGTCCAATAAATCTTGGCCAATTAATTTGCCATCTAGTCCTTTAGTAATGAGTTTAGGCCAAAATTTCGTGCGAAATTTCCTGAATAAACAGGGCATATCCTCCGAATCTGTTCTCACTTCAATTGTCCATCGGAAAATCCAAGGAATGGAAAATTCCATAAAGAAATTCATTAATGGAGTCTTGGGATATAATCTGTCTTCTCTGTCAAGTTCATCAATCTTTGGAGAAATTTCAATCCA
>JAPFFP010060777.1:0-50322 GCA_026153255.1 Solanum medicagineum | reverse complement strand
ATACATGACCCCACAAATTATTTTAAATCTTAAGAAACTCATATTGGAATAAAATACACATTTGGTCCCAAATATTTTCAAATTTGGACCAATTAAGGATTTACGATTTCCAACTCCCAAGAAAATTATTATATAAAATAAAAAAAAATTCACTTGATCTCAACCTTTAAAGGAACATCTAAATCCTGAATTGTTCGAGTTTTTCAATATTTGCCCAGTCTTCGCAAACATTCCAATAATTTCAAAATACGGGTCCTAACAAATAATCACACGTTCATACTATTTTTGTTGGCTCTAAATCAAAGGGTTCCCCCATATTTTCAAACTATGAATTTTCTAAATTTTTTATTCTTCTCTTCATGAAAAAACTCAAGTGTGATTAGGAATCATTGAGTGAGTTCAAAATTCAATAAAATTCGAACATCTCCCTAACGTGATGAATACTAAATTATTATAATACACCCAACTAAAAACACCCAATTTAGTGTATCTTTATATTTTAAATCTAACAATGACTAAAAATATATCAAAGGGAGCAAGGAGAACATATATTTAAGAGATATAATTAAGAGACCTTAAGAGTGAATTTTCAATTTTTAAGCATCACAATTAATTTTAAAATGAAAGAAAAGTTAAAACAAAATAAAGGAGAATAAAGATAAATGTGATTGGAAGTCATAGAGAAGTGTTATATCATCTTATTTATATTTAAGCATTTTTTTATAAATAGATGTAGATGTTTTGAGATATTAATTTCATAACTTTCAATTAATAGTCATAGGAAAGCTTACATCCATCATTCACAGAAACTTATACTTTATTGTTTCATATATAATCATTTACATAAAATTTTAATTTAATAATATTTATTTTACTTTTTTAAAAAAAAATATATACCACAGTGTATCAAAACTAACCTCTATATATACACACACACAGTATGTGAATTTAATCTTCCTTCCACAAAACAACAATTGGTATCCATTTTCTTTTCTCTTTCTTTTTCCTTTTATTTTCTTTTCTTTTGTTTTTCATTTCTATATCTATTACAGGTTTTCATGACCATTACTAGAAACATGGAGAATTATCTTGAACAAAATCAAAATATGAGAGAAGAAAATAAGCTCGCAGGTAGTTTCAATTATGAGAATGATATTTTATACTTACAAATGAAGAAGAAAAAGGTGGAGGAGGCTTCAATGATGAAAATACCTCTAGTTATGTATTTGATTGTGAGGATGATAATAATAACAATAATGAGCAGCCACAAAGCCCCATGGAAAGAGCTATCTATTGGGAATCACGAGAAGCCTTGCTTCAGGTATGTATGTTCATCAAGTTTTATAAAAATAATTCATCTTATTGTTAAACAAATCCTTTTCTTTTAATATGTTTATAATTGTGTTTCTTATTTGCATTTGTTTGATCCTTGATTACAATATTTGAATCATTATATGGGTTTTTTCCCTGTCACTTAATAATTAGAAATAAAACCTTCTCCGTTTCTTCTTTTTGGCGTTTGCTTACGATTAATGCAGACATGAAATTGATCACCTGACCTCTGGATTTGATTTTTTTTTTCAATATCCACTTTTGCAAAATATTTGCTACAATTTTAATTTGCCTAGGGGTATTGACATTGAAATGGAATGATGATCACCCAACAATACCTGTTCTCAACTATATATATGTGTGTATATATTTTGGCATTTCCCTTATGGCAAAAGCAAGCAGAGGCTTTTCACCAAAAGCAATTTCATTATGATCATGCAACAAGGTTTTCTTTCTTTCGAAATTTTGCCACACTTAGCGGCAAAAAGATAAAAAAAAATAATTTACTTTCTATTCTAGTTTGTTTTAGAAATAGTAACTTTTTTTAATTACATTTTCTTTTCAACTTTCCCCCTAACATGTTTAATATCACAAAACTAAAAAATATTTCAGTACATTTGACATAATTTTAATTTACTACTACAAAATCAATCTATTTGTTTGTCTACCTTCACAACATTTTAAAAATGAATTTGTTTTCTTGTTTTGACAATTTTTTAATAAAATTTTTAACTTTTCATCGGTAATATTTTGATAACATAGGATTAAAAGATATTTTGATACATTCTATGTATCTTTAATTTAAAATTATAAAATTACAAAATTTTAGTTTCGTAAAATTCCATGTCAAATCAAAAAAAGACAAACAAATTGAAATAGAGAAAGTAAAAAGTTTCTAGCTCTTTCATTTTTTTTCTTCTTTCCCAATTAAGAACAAATCTTAGATTACTTTCGACTAGAAAACAAATACTACGCCTCTTTACATCTTTTGATTGCAACAAAGATACAATTTGAAACATTTTGACAGGATTCAAAAGATTAAGAGGAAAAAAGTTTAAATTTTTCTTCCCATGATCCATAATATATTTAAAATCTGCTATTCTGGAATAATATTCTCTAAGCATGTTTATTTATCGAATAATTGTGTAAAGAATTATTATGCCACTCAGTGATCAGTCAAATTAGTGGAATGGTCTCAACTCAAATGATAGATCTTTTCAGTAGAGTCTACATAAATCACATAGTATAAAGAGTTAATTATTATTTTTTTTTAATTTTTTAATTTACTGAATTTTCATGAAAAATATGATAATCCGAATACATTAATTGAGTTTAGGATACAAAAATTAGAATTTTTATGAAGAAGGGTTACTCCAACTAGACACTTTAAAATTATTAAAAAGGTACCGTTTAAATATAAATAAGTGATATGGTAGAGTGGTACATTACACTTTCACTAAAAAAGTGAAAGACATAAAATGTATTTATTTATTTTTTAAAAATTCACTTTTTTTTCTTCTTTTATTTTTTGTCATCCTCAATACTACCATTTTTCACCCGTGAAACTGGATCAGTTGAAATAAAAAAAACTTTTTTGATTTAAAGATTTTAAAATTTTATTTGGGATAACAAATTCACACAACGGTTATTTAATTGGCATCAAACACATACACCACCCCTTTAACTTGCCCTTTATTTTTTATTTAGACACTTTATATTGGCTTTGTTCTATACTAACCATCCAACTCTATTTTGTATGTATCATTTAAAAACAAACGATAAATTTTATAATTTTAAAAACTTTTATATATGTTGTTCAATTGTAATTTTGCATTTTAAAAATTAGCATCCGTACATTATTATTCGTAAAAAAAAAATGGATGGATGAACATTACTCTTTTTTTTAAAAAAAATAATTCTTTTGAGAGTTACTCGGTATTATTGTGTGAAAAATAACTGATAAAAGTGCGTATATTTTCTTCCTTAAAAAGTCAATAACAACCTAATGAAGTTAATTGAGTTTTAAAATTTTTTTAGCAATATTATTAGCAATGAACAAGAGATTTTTTTTTTCATTCGTATTGAAGAAGGATTCTTTTCACCTATATTGAGTTGAATGAAAGGTTAGAAAGCTAGTATTTGAGTTAAATCCACATAGCTTAAATATATGATATTATTAAATTTAATTGATTATTTAAGAAAGAAAACCGACACACTTTCCTTGGTTATTTTTCAAAAATTAAAAATATAGAGAAACTCTAAAAAAAAGTTATTTAAAAAAACTGTTAATTTTTTAAGAAATTTTTTGAAAATAGTGGACAAATGTTGATTATCAAATGAAAAAATCGAAATAAAGACATATATAAAAATAAAGAAATTATAAAAGTAGTTTTGTGTTTAAATGGTATACAAAAAATAGAGTTGAAAGGTTAAAATAGAACAGAGGTAAGATAGAGTGTCAAAATAAAAAGAGATCATCTGACTAACAAAAGATCCATTTGCCTCCATGGAGAAAGAGCAACTTCATGCAGATGACATTGTCAGCTAATAATTCTGAAAAAGACTACTACATCTCAATCAAATTATTTTGACTCAACTAACCTAACAACTACTCTTTAGGCCCCCTGCTTTGGAGCTAGCTGCTGGAACTGCTCTCAAAGTTGCTTAAATTCTTCATAAATCTAGCCTAGCTGTCGTTGCTTAAATTCTCCATAAATCTAGCCTAACTATTCATTTTCAGATTATGATCAGCTATAAGGTTTGCCAAGTTGTTATGAGTTATCCTAGTTTTAACTTTTCTCTATGGAGCATATATATCTGAAGAGTTATGTACTTTCGGTATTTCTACCAATCAAATACCACAACTTTACTACTTTGATAGCATGAATAATTACTCAAGCTTTTATGATTATTTGCAGAAAAATATAATTCGACTATGCCTGCAGTAACAATAACTACACATCACATAGAAGTGGCTTCACAAATCTACTTACCTTTAAATAGTACAAGGGAATTTACATGCATGGTGACATGTGAATTGAGATGACCTAATAGAATAAACTAATATGCACAGGCGAAATAAAAAACAATGTAATGACGACTATTTGATTGAAGAGTCAAATAACAATAATAAAACAACAAGATAAGTAAGTCAAGCTTGAATTTCAACGTGTGTGGCTGACAACATAGTCAAAACAACTTTTGAAGTGCTATATTTCGTAATAATCAGCTTAAGATTTCAAAGTCATGAATTTTAAGCTACTTCTAAGAAGTCAAGTAACAATGAAATGAATTAATAGAGTTTAATTGGTACTAATCTACATAAGCTAGCATATACATACAAAAATAAACAACCCTTGCTACCTACGCAACTAAATCTAAGTTAGCTCTAGTTACTTCTTAACCATCTAACAGTCTCCAGATATATCCAGCTATCACACTTATGACACATTGCCACCATCCAAGCCTGGGCCTAGACGTGACACGGCGAATGGAGACCTGGAGAAACCCCAAACAAGCCTCTTTGCATATCATTAACACATCCTTGGTTGCAGAAGTAAAATAAACAACAATAAGAGATTTAAATAGAAAGGGAAGCGACACTAAGGGAGATCTTTGATAATCATTAAAGCATAAAAAGCTCATAGCATAAGTACATTATAATATCCAACAACACCTCTAACTTGGAATGGAGCGGGGGCCAAGAAACTTTTCGGGCTCACCCTCATAATAACAAGTGTTCAACATAATGAAGTCTCAAAATAACAAGAGTAATGTAGATAGTATCCTTGGACTTGAGGACTCACTAATGCTTATCTCCGAAGTACTGAACTAGCCACGTGGAGGATGATAAAAAAGGAACTCTGGTCCCTACATGGTAATATCATGTAGGCAATGAGTATGCGTTAGTACGTTTGAATGTACTAAGTATGCGAAATGCAATGCAACAAGACAAAAGCCGATATAGTCGAAATGCATAATCATAAACAATGGATATATAATCTCAATATGGCATGCATGATCAATGCTCATAATAAAAGATGCTTGTAAATCATTCATCTTGCACAATTATATATCATACATATGTGGGAAGTAATCTCAACCGACATAGACCAAGCAACTACAACTTGGACTCCGAGGCCTGACACCCCCTCAGTTCAGGTGACTGGGCATGACACCCTCCGACGAAGTGTGGTCTACTTACCAACGCAAACGAAACATGATAACATGAACTAGATGAATATACAAGTATAGCAAGGGTAATAATCATAATCCTATGGTGGCTCATAGTTTAGAGACTAAAGACTTTATATAAGGACCCCTTGAGTCGAGCCCCCATTTTAAACCGCAATCGGTGCTAAGTCAAATCCCACGGAATACTTGAAATAATCATACTGTAATCAATACATGAATAGCTTGTAAGAACATGGCTTGAGTAGCTCATAAACATGTTTGACCTCTACAAGTGAGCCTAACTTGAACATGAGAGTAGATCATAATCACACATGAACCCTTGCTTTAACATGAATGGCTCACAAGAGGTAAAATTCTTGAAATAGGGCTTAACTTGATACTTGAAAATCATAGGCACTTTTCATGAATCCAATACATGTTTGAAAGCCCTTAATCATCATAAAGTGACTTGAAAAACCTGCAATAGATCATCAATAACTTGAGAATTCTTGTCATGACATTTTATCAAATACATGGTGGGTTCATGATAGTTGGTCAAAATCATGCAATTTAAGAGTGAAATAAGATGACTAAACTCATTGCAAATCAACACACCAACTTATAGTGAAACCCGTATGGAGGGTACCTTGAAATCTATCACAAAAGCTCATAATAGTTCGTGGTTTCATAGCTCAAAACATGCATAGTCTCAATGAACAAACCAATTGATCTTAAGCATATAAAATATGCCTAATTATCCAATAATGCACATAAATAGAGTGAATTCGGAGGACAAATTAAAAGAATCTAGGTGCTTGAGTGTTGTTTGCTCTTATTTTGCTAACGTAGGGCCGAGTGCACATGTTAGTTGTGTTTTTACAAGATTTTGCTTTGATTGGAGAGTTGGGGACTAAACTCGGACTTGAGGAAAGAACACAGCTTGGAACTCGGAGGAGAAAAGTCAATAGAAGTAGCCAAAAGACCCAATGTCCACGTGGTAGACTTGGGAACAAGGTTGTGGAAGTTAAAAAATGGAAAAGGGTGTGAAGCTAAAAAATGTGCAACGCGGACCTGTGCAAAAGTTGTCTGGAATTGCTCAGTCGTCAATTTAAGCAAAAATTCAGAAATACAAGGGGTCCGCATTGCAGACTTGAGGACTCGATGCGGAAAAGTCGAATTATGGGATTTTTATTATTCACCTATCTTAGACTTTAGGTTTTTATGTTGGTTCTTATGTAAAAACTACATTAGGGATGACAGAGAACTCTTTTCCACCATAATTTGGTCAGTTTAATCTTTGGGTTTTGATTTTTGATGTTTTCAACTTCATTCATGATGTATTACATGTTCATGAGTGGCTAAGTCTCCATATTCTGGGGTTTTAGCCATAGACCATGTGTAGTTCTTAACTTTTGACATCTATGATTGGTTTCTTTCAATTATTCCTATGTTGTTTTTATCTATACTTCAGAGTCTGGACTACTAGGGAGTTAATTTGTTGTTCACTCTGGATTCGAGAGATGTTGGAGTGGCTAGAACACAATAACATAGGGAGCTTGTTCAATATCAGGAAACTAGGTTGATTCGTGTAAGGGAGACTCGTGACAACTACCCTTAAACCTTGCTTGGTTCATATACGGGAAGATAGCTTTAATGCATTTTTATTGGTCTGTCTATCCCTGCTCAATGATGTAGTTAGCCAATCAATAACGGTAGGGCGGCAGAGGCCTGCAACCCTGTTTAGGTAAATTAAACAACCTGAATCAAATAATCAGGAAACTAGACGTAGATGGACCTTATTAAAACTAGACAGAGTCGTAAAAGTTACAACCCTGTAATTGCTTCTTAATTGATATTTTGTGTAAAAGTCATATTAGTTTACTCGAAAGTTGTTTTTTATATTATTTTCCCTAAAACCAAACCTCTTGTTACTAAAACACCATAAACATGATAACCAAGAGAAGTTACTAATTACATTTAAATCCCTTGGGTTCGACAACCCGACTCTTTATGTAGGGCCACTATATTACTTATAAGACCATGTACACTTGCGTGTGCTAGGGAGCAACAAGTTTTTGGCGTTGTTGCTAGGGATTTGAAATGAATTGGTTATATCAAAGTTATCTTGATTTGTGGTGATCGCTACATTTGATCTTAGCGGTGTTTTTGTGCAAGAAGTTGAGCTCTAAGCTGGAAGATCAAGACTCTTATTTTTGTCAATCAAAGAGGAGAGCAGGAATTTTTTTTGAAACACCGCCAATTGAATTAATTGAGCTGGAGGATCAAGAGGAGAACAAGGTGGAAACTATTGATGTTGACGAGACTGTGGCAAACAACAATCCACCACCACCAGCTCTTGTAGCTGTACCACCACCACCAAGGCCAGTGAGTGATGTTGCAATCTTAAGAACTACAAATGTCAAGATGTTTCGTCAACCCTGAGCTTAGTGGTCGGTGGGGGCTCAAACAGAACATAGTCCAGTTGCTACACTCTACTGGGGAGTTCACCGGGCTTCCTCACGAAGATCCACAGGTCCACCTGCAGAATTTTCTTGATATTGCTGATACTTTCATTCCCACAGGAGTGAATCATGACTATGTGAGGATGACATTGTTCCCCTTTTCACTGCTGGTGGAAGCTCGTAGGTGGTTACAAATTGAGCCAACAAACTCCATAGCATCCTGGGATGATTTGGCTCACAAGTTTCTCTCTCAATTCTTCTCATCTGGCAAGACAGCCAAACTTAGAAGTGAGATCCTGAGTTTTAAGTAGAGGGCTGGGGAGAATCTCTATCAAGCATGGGACAGATTTAAACTTTACTGATAAATTGCCCACACCATTGCCAAGATAACAAGGTATTGGTCCACACCTTCATTAAAGGGTTGGAACCTAATACCAACATTCTTCTTGATTCAGCTGCAGGGGGTCAAGCACTGGAGAAGACATACGATAAGCTATATGCTCTTCTCAACAGAATTGCCTAGGGTCATCCAGAATGGAATGGAGGATCCACAGAAGCAGGTTGGGGTGTTAGAAATCGATGCAGTAGTGAGCTTACAAGCTCAAATGGATGCTATACAGAACATGATGACTAACAACTTCAATAATTTGACTTTGGTTCTGAAACAACAAGTGCCATTGGCAGCAGGTCAGCAGCAAGCCCCTATAAACATGGTACAACAACAACAACAATCGGGTTGGTGTGATGTATATGGGGGAGGAGATCACAAGACTAAATCTTGTGGATCTAACCCTGAGGTTGTGAACTTTATTGGAAATGCTAACAGAGGGGGCTATCAAGGATTCAGGAACACTTATAACTCGATTTGGAGGAACCACCAAAACTTCTCATGGGGTGGTAATCAGAAGAACCATAGGCCACCGTAGCAAAGACCACAGGGGGGAAACGCATACTAGTATTAGCCAGCCCAACAACTTGCAAGACAGGCCAACTAAAACACCATGACGGACAGTGAGGTGTTGAGGAAAATCTTAGCGGACCAAAACAGACATGATGAGGAGATTCGAAGGAACAAGCAGGATCTGCAAAATTTAGAAAAATAGTTGGGATAGTTGGCCAGCTCAATAAACTCTAGACCTCAAGGAGGCCTACTTGGGAACACTAATCTCAACCTGAAGCTAGTCAATGCGGTCAACATAAGAAGTGGAAAGCCCTTAACTGAATTAGTCCCTAAAAAGAGAAAAAGGGATGAGCAAGATGCTACACAGAACAATGAGGTTGGAAATCCCAGCCCAGAGGCAGCTCCATTGCCAAAACCTCCTCCTCCATTCCCACAGAAGCTCAAGAAGAAGAAGGAGGATGACTGCTTTTAGAAATTCATCGGGCTGCTAAAAGAGGTACAGATTAACTTACCATTGATTGATATTTTGTAGGGGATCCTGAAATATGCTAAATATGTCAAGGACATTGTTGCTAACAAGACTAAGTGGGTCGAGTATGAGACTGTAGCACTAGCAGAGGCCTGCAACTCCAAGATTCTTAACAGATCACACTTGCCAGCAAAATTTAAAGATCCAGGAAGCTTTACCGTGCAAGTAACTATCAGGAGTCATTTGAATGCCAGGGGCTTGTGTGATCTTGGGGCTAGCACAAACCTCATGCTCACTTCTTTGTTCTTAAAGCTGGGGCTTGGTAGGCTGAAGCCCACAACTACTGTGTTACAGCTGGTAGATCGGTCATTGGCAAGGCCGAGTAGAGTGATGGAGGATGTCTTAGTCCAAGTGGGATATCTCATCTTCCCTGAGGTCCCATTCATACTTGGGCTCCCATTCCTGCCTACAGGAGGGGCATTGATCGATGTTCCAGTTGGGAGGCTCACTATGAGAGCCCACGATAAGGTAGAAGTGTTTGATTTCTACAAGGAAATGAAACTACCAATTGCGTATCAGGAACTGACAGCGATAACAGTAATATACACTACAGTCGCTGTGAGCAAGGTCGATATTGAAGATCCACTAGCCAAGGTGTTGCTGAACCAGGGGCTAGTGGACAATGTTGAGGCCTGAGAAATTGAAATTGTGCTGAATACTCACAATGGGAGTATGTTGAAAAAGATGAATGAACCATTGAATAGGGTGTTGGGACCACCACCAAAACCCTCATTGGAAGAAGCTCCTCAGTTGGAGTTGAAGTAGCTACCATCCCATCTCAAGTATGAATTCATTGGTGAAAATGATACATTACCTATAATCTTGTCTGGTTCATTGACTGCAGCCCAGGTAGAAGCGGCTGTTGCGGTGTTGAAGAAAATGAAGAGAGCAATGGGGTGGCAGATGTCTGATATCTATTTCATAAGCCTAGCCCTACGTATGCATAGAATATTCATATAGGGCCACAAGATAGTGGCTCAACCGCAGAGGAGGCTGAATCCAATTATGAAGGAGGTAGTCAAGAAGGAGGTCATAAAGTGGTTGGATACAAGGATCATCTTCCCTATATCAGACAATAAATGGGTAAGCCCTGTACAATGTGTCCCCAAGAAGGGAGGGATGACAGTTGTCACCAATGAGAAGAAGGAGTTGATGTCGACTAGGACGGTGATGTGGTGGCAAATCTGCATGGACTACAGAAAATTGAATGATGCCACCATGAAAGACCATTACCCCATGCCTTTCATTGATTAGATGCTGGACAAACTAGCTGAGTAGGAGTACTATTGCTTCCTAGATAGGTACTCAGAGCACAACCAGATCACTATTGTACCCAAAGACCAGGAAAAAACCACCTTTACATGTTTATATGGGACATATGCTCTAAATGCATGCCCTTTGGTTTGTGAAATACACCAACTACATTCCAAAGGTGCATGATGCGTATATTTCATGACATGGTAGAGAACTTTGTGGAGGTGTTCATGGATGACTTCTCTGTCTTTGATGAATCATTTGAGAGCTGCTTGCAGAATTTTGATAGAGTACTAGCGAGATGCGAAGAGAATAACCTCATTCTTAGCTGGGAAAAATGTTACTTCCTAGTTAAGGAGGGGATGGTCTTAGGCCACAAAGTGTCAAAGAAGGGAGTGGAAGTACATAGAGCGAAGATAGAGGTAATTGATAAGCTGCTGCCACCAGTTTCAATCAAAGGAGTCTGGAGCTTTCTGGGACATGTTGGTTTCTACCATAGGTTTATTAAAGACTTCTTAAAGACCACAAAGACATTGTGTTCCCTATTAGAGAAAGAGTTATCATTTCACTTTGATGACTCTTGCTTGCAGGCATTTAAAATGCTAAAGAAGAAGTTGGTGGAGGCTCCAATCTTGGTAGCACCTGATTGGGGTCTCCTGTTCTAGCTAATGTGTGATGCCAGTGATACAACAATTGGGGTGGTGCTGGGCAGCGCAGAGATAAAGTTTTTCACTCCATATATTATGCCAACAAGACCTTAAATGTAGCACAAAACAACTATACAGTTATTGAGAAGGAAATGCTAGCACTGGTGTATGCGTTTGATAAGTTCAGAGCCTATTTAGTGGGGACGAAAGTGGTGGTGTTCACAGACCAACGACTGTAAAGTATTTGTTCAATAAAAAGGATGACAAGCCACGCCTGATCAGATAGATCCTATTACTCCAAGAATTTGATATCCAGATCATGAATCGTAAAGGGAGTGAGAACTAGGTTGCTGATCATCTATCTCGTCTGGAGACTGATGCTCACATAGGTGAGCAACTACAAATCAGAGAAGAGTTTCCTAATGAGCAGCTATTAGCCATTGAGGTGGAACAATTACCATGGTATGCTGATATTGTAAACTACTTGATAAGTGGTGTGTTCCCACCTAATGCAACTTACCAGCAGAAGAAGCGGTTGGCCCACAATGCTAAGGCTTATATTTGGGACGAGCCATACCTATTCAAACAAGGAGTTGACCACATGGTAAGGAGGTGTGTTCTGGAGTCGGAGATGAGGCAGATTCTGGAGAGATGTCATGCCTCTCCGTATGGGGGTTGTCATGGTGGTGACCGGACAACACATAAGGCATTATAATCAGTTTTCTTCTGGCCCACCTTTTTCAAAGATGCTATTCAATTCTCTAGGGCCTGTGATACTTGCCAGAAGATAAGTGCTATATCCTGGACGCATGAGATGCCCCTAAACAACATTTTGGAAGTGGAGATTTTTGATGTTTGGGTCATTGATTTTATAGGGCCATTCCCACCATCATTTGGTTGTCATTATATTCTGGTAGCTGTGGACTACATTTCCAAATGGGTAGAAGCAGCAGCCCTTCCAACCAATGATGCTAAGGTGGTGAGAAAGTTCCTTCGAAAGAACATTTTCACATGGTTTAGTACTCCAAGAGCCATTATTAGTGATGGCGGTACCCACTTTCTTAATCAAACAGTAAAGAACTTCCTTGAAAAATATGGGATAAGGCACAAGGTGGCCACAACATGTCACTTTCAAACCAGTAGGCAGGTTAAGGTATCTAGTCGAGAGGTGAAGCAAATATTGCAAAAAACTGGAAATTTCACCCGAAAAGATTGGGCAGAAAAGCTTGATGAAGCATTGTGGGCATATCGGACTGCATATATGACCCCAATAAACACCTTTCCTTACAGGATGGTGTATGGTAAGGCCAGTCATTTGCCCATAGAGCTTGAGCATCAGGCGTACTGGGCAATTAAAAAGCTGAATCGTGACCCTAAGCTCGCCGGCAGGAAGAGACTTGAGCAGCTAGAGGAGTTGGATGAGTTCCGAATCCAATCTTATGAGAATGCTAAGCTCTACAAGGAGCGGACAAAGAAGTGGCATGACTGGTATATAATTAAGTGGAACTTTGAGCCGGGCCAATAGGTATTGCTCTTTAACTCACATTTGAAATTGTTTCCACGGAAAATGAGGTCCAGATATAGTGGACCCTACGTGGTGGTAGCAAGCACACCCCATGGCGCAGTGGAGCTCAAGAACTTGACCACCAACCAAATGTTTTTGGTAAATGGTCAATGTGTTAAGCACTATTACGATGTCGATGCGATTCTAAAAGTGGATGCCATTGAGTAGGCGAAGAAGAATGAGCATATCATGCGTCGTGCCGTGACGTTAAATTAGGCGCTACACGGGAGGCAACCCGTGGTGAGGTAAAAGTAGTTATTTTTATTTTACTTTTGAAAAACAAGTCCCATACAAAAAGTGAGAAAAATTTGCACAAGTGCAGGTCAGCGTTGCCACCGCGTCACGGACACTGCACCATTTTGTGTGAATTTTCCATCCTCAGTCCCCGATGATCCGTGGGGGATTTTTTGTATTTTTGTGGTCTAATGTATTAGTTATAGTGTTTTGAAGCATGTCCAGGTGTTCGAAAAATTTTTTGGGGCCCGAAGCTAAAAATTGGATTTTTATTAAACCTCAAATAGTGGGCATGTGCGATGTTTCCGCTATGCGTACCCATTGCGGATGCCCACTGTTTTTGCATCCAGGCAAAACTTTTTCTAATTGTTGGTTCGCGTTCACTCCGCAACGTGGAGGGAACGCGGATACCTACTATCTCTCCACTCAGGGAAATTATATGCCAAGTGTAACTCCGCATTCACTCTGCGATGCAGAGATGTGTAAATTTTTCTTAAATCAGACGTGGCCCCCATCCCCTTTAATTCCTAAAACCATTTTCTCACCCTTTTTATAACGTATACCTTGACCCCAAACCCTTATTTTCACCTCATTCTTCATTATTTCTCTTCTTTTTCTTCCCTCTCTCACCATATTTTCGAACTCCATCATGTTGCACATCACGTGGTTTGTATCACAACTGCATGAACTTCACTCACCTCATCAAGTATGTACTGTTTGAGTCATTTTGCTTCCTTTCAAGTGTCAAGTTGGAAGTTCTTCATGATTTAGGGGTAAATTTGAAATGGATTTCTTGATTAATGGTTAACCTTAGAGTGATGCTTGCGGGGGTGCATTTTTAGTGGAGGATTGGTACCTATGCGTGAACTTTGTGTGTGAATTGTGAAGGTGAAAACCCTAAGTCAAAATTGTGCTTGAAATTTGGGAAAAGTTTGAGGGGTTATGTGTTCTTCCCAATTCCTTGGGTACAAATTGTTGGTTGGATGTTGGCTTGGGGCAAATATTAGAGTGTAGGATTGAATTCGTAGATTGTGATGTGGGTTTGTTCTATTAACTGTCAAAATAAGGGGATGATTGGGGTTCTTTGGGATTATGTTCGTGTGATGGGGCAGTAAGGGGTGTTTTCCATCACGAATTGCCACTTTCATGTTTGGGTGTGTATACATTATTTTCGGGGGTTCTTCACCACACTTCTTATTTGCTCTGTGACAGATTTGTCGAATCATGTAAAAGTTGAAATGTGGGGTAGAATCCCTGTCTTTGATTATGGGGTTGAATCCTTATGGTTGGGGGGGGGGACGATTTGTTCGACATTGAGAGGGAATGTGAAGTTATACTTGTAACTATTAAACATAATGTGGGGGCATGGAATCGTGAAGTGATGTAGCCCGTATGACGTGGGGAAGTCTGAGTACCCTCGCCTTATGGACTTGAGTTAATGTGGGGTCATGGGCTTTGAGTTTAAGCACTGATTTTGCACTTTTGTTTTGGAGGTACTATGTCTTCAAGTGCACGACGAGGCGGTCATTCCAGTAGACCAAGGGCTGCCAACACAAGGAAATGGGCACAAGATGTTCCAGACGAGCCCAGGGATACTTGGAGGGGTTAGCAGACCCGATACGGGGCCAAGGCTATCAATAGTGAGGGAAAGTAGTGGTATCAGTCTCATGATGAGGTGAAGTACTACCTCGATGTACCAATTGATGTAGACTCCTTGCAGGACAAGAACCCTCAGATTCTGAACCGGTGCAATCAACTAAGTTTGGGGTTCTTGTTCCGACTATATATGCCATGCAACCTGAGCGTGGTTAAGGAATTCTATGCCAACTTGATCAAGGAGCCACGGTCCCAATCAGTGATTGTTCGAGGACTTAAGGTGAACTTCTCACCTCTTACTATCAACCAGATCCTGGGCACCCCTAAAGACATCCCAGTAGGGGCATTCAATAAGTTGTGCCTTCACCCACTCTATCAAGCCATCAGACATACTATTTTAGGGCGGAGGTCCACGGCTAAATGGGTCCAACATGTTGAGCGGGGTTATCACCCCTCCTTTTTGTTTGCTCACATGTCCAAGGAGGCGTGGATCAGGATGAAGATCATGACACACTCTTTCTTTCCAGGGTATCACTTCACTAATGTCATGAGAGATAGAGTGTGTCTCACGTATATGATCATGGTGGGCATGCAGCTAAACTATGGAGTGATCTTCAGGCTGGCAATGAGGAAGGCAAAGACCCATAAGGTTCGAACGTATGCTTTTGGGGGCTTTATTATTGCTTTGTGTCGTACTACAGGTGTCCATGAGGAGGAGGCCGATTACTTCCCAGTCATCCAGGCTCCCCCCTATGTTGCCACCAACATTTATTTTCTTGACGTGACCTTGGGGCCAGTCTTAGCCACAGCAGGGAGGGCCTACCAGGATGAGTTGATTGCAGGCTGCATGTACGGCCTAGAGATGCTGAGACACTAGATTAGAGGTCGTTTTTCCACGAGAGAAGAGCTACAGTAGGTTGAGGTAGAATATTCTCTGAATGACCATGCCAAAGTTGTGCTACACATTGGACTCAGGTTCATTGAGCCAGTGGAGAATGACATCCCTACGGACCTAGGAGAGGCACACGAGGATGAGGATGAGGCTGAGGAAGATGACATAGCTAATGAGCCACCGTGTATGTAGGGGGTGAGTCCATCTTACCAGGCCCTAATGATGCTTGAGCACCACAATTCCCACCTTGCAGGTTATGTATGGTTAGCACCGAGGGCAGTGCTAATTTTAAGTGTGGGGTGGGAATTCCTTTATTCTGTTGATATTGCTTCTATTATTGGCATATGTTAACACCACTTTTAATTCTGCTTTATGTTTATGTTTGGACATCTATCTTAATGAAGGGTTGAATATCTTTTTTTTGTTGGGTCTATAAATAATGACTATCTACTACTTTGATGCATGGATACTCTTATGTTGATACATTGTGAATGCACAAAGTTGGTGGTAGTTGTTTGTCTGTTGAACTTAGCTGCGTCAGTCATAGTTGAGTGATGGGGGTCTTATGATGGATATATGATGTCCGTCCTACGAGTATTCCTCAAATCGAGTTCATGTAGAGTGTGGTATCGTATGAACGAGCATCGAGCGCAAACTTTCGAACATAGTTAACGGTGCATGCTTAATTAAATGAATTCATGTGAATACCGCAATAGTAACTCTATTGCTAACCTTGTGATGAGAATGTGCCAAGAGTGAGTGAGCTAATTGTGAGTTTCGGTTGTGATAGGTTTGAGAATTTGCCCGATATGTGGACTAGACTTGGTAGGAATCAGAACTAGAGGAGAGGATCTAGGAATTTCTTTGATAGACGAAAACAACCCTAGTTAGCCCTTGTTGAACCTTAGCCTATTCTTTGACTAACCCCAATTTAAGCCAATTCATTTTCTTGATAAAGTATCCGTTTTTGATCCTAATTCCCTAGCGCTTGATCACGGTGAATAAGAGAAGAGAAAACTTGAGTGGACACCCGAGAATTGAAAAATAATAGTGTGTGAATAAAGAAAAAAATAGAGAAAGAAAATTTTTTTAGAAAGTATCGACCAAAACAGTGCGGATCCAATGCGGATGCACACTGTTTTGGGGCCAAAAGAAACCAGTTATACAGCCCTGGTCCGCGATGCCTCCGTGTCATGGAACCATCGCGGAGGCACACTGGCTTGAAATTTTTTTTTCTCTTGCTTAGTCATTGTTCATTTAGGATGTCTACGTGATTCTAGGGGGTTTGTTTTGTGGTCAGATATGAGTAAATAGAAATATTTATAGCATTGAGTCAAGAAAGGTAACGAAGGTTGTGAATCAAGGAAGCATAAGGAAACATGAAGTGTGTGTGCTACGAGCGCGTGGGGATTGAACCGTGTCAGCCGTATCCATAAATGTATCCCACCTACCCGCAGCCTACATTACCGCCACAAAAAGACCTACGTGATCCTCTAAGGGAAATTCCAACTAGGTCTACGTTTACATTAAGGGCAAGCTTATGAAATCTTGAAGCAATTTGAGACATGTTTTTGGAGAGTGAGAGTTGTTTGTGTACCATTCTTAATCTTCAGACTAGATTCTTAATGGTGTGCATGGGTAATTCTTCTTGGTGAGGGCACATAATCATTCAAGCTTAGGAACTAGATGAACTGTTAACTATTCTGCATGAGTCCGCATGTATATATGAATTCAAGGAGCCAGTAACTTCTGCCCGGGGCGTCGAAAGTGTTCACCTTGGTTCATAGATTGCGACCGCATGATGTTTGTTGTACATACTACCGTAGGGAGTCTCATGCATGTGTAGTAGTTTTACCCGAGGATAAACAAAACTCTAAGTGTGGGGTGGTGATCTTAGGCTTATTTATATGCCTAATTAGCCAATAATGTCCATAAATAGAGTGAATTCGGAGAACAAATTAATAGAGTCAAGGTGTTTGAGTGTTGTTTGCTCTTATTTTGCTAACGTAGGGTCGAGTGCGCCTATTGGTTGTGTTTTTGCATGATTTTGCTTTGACTGGGGAGTTCGGGATTAAAATCAAACTTGAGGAAAGAACACAGCCTAGAACTCGGAGGAGAAAAGTCAGTAGAAGCATCCAAAAGACCAAAAGTCCACATGTAGACTTGGGAACAAGGTTGTGGAAGCTAAAAAATGAAAAAAGGCGTGAAGCTAAAAAATGTGCAAGGTTCGCATCGTGGACCAGTGCAAAAGTTGTGTAGAATTTCCCAGTCAGCAACTTAATGACAAGTCAGAAATACAAGGGGTCCACATCGTGGACTTGAGGACCCAATGCAGAAAAGTCGAATTACGGGATTTTTATTATTCAACTATCTTAGACTTTAGGTTTTTACATTTGTATTTACGCAAGAACTGTAGTATGGATGACGAAGAACTCTTTTCCACCATAATTTGGTGTAGTTTAATCTTTAGATTTTGATTTTTAATGATTTCCACTTCATTCATAATGTATTCGACGTTCATGAGTGGCGAAGTCTCCATATTCTGGGGTTGTAGCCATAGGCTATGTGTAGTTCTTAACTTTTGACATCTATGAACGGTTTCTTTCGACTATTCCTATGTTATTTTTATCTATCCTTTAGAGTCTGGCCAACTAGGGAGTAAATTCGTTGTTCACTATGGATTCGAGAGATGTTGGAGTGGATAGAACACAATAGCATAGGGTGCTTATTCAATACTAGGAAACTAGGTTGATTCATGTTAGGGAGACCCGTGACAACTACCCTTACAGCTTGCTTGGTTCATATACAGGATGATAGCTTTAATGCATTTTTATTGATCTTTCTATCTCCGCTCAATGATGTAGTTAGGCAGTCAATAACGGTAGGACGACAGAGGCGTGCAACACTGTTCTGGTAGATTAAATCTCATGAATCAATAATCAGGAAACCTGACGTAGATGGACCTTGTGAAAACTAGACAGAGTCGTAAAGGTTATAACCCTGGAATTGCTTCTTAATTGATATCTTGTGTAAAAGTCATATTTGTTTACTAGAAAGTTGTTTTTATAATTTATTTTCCCTAAAACCAAACCTCTTGTTACTAAAACACCATAAATGTGATAACCAAGAGAAGTTACTAATTACATTCAAATTCCTTGGGTTTGACAACCTGGCTCTTTAATTAGGGCCATTATATTACTTGTGAGACCATGTACACTTACGTGTGCTAGGGAGTAACACCAATTCATGGAATAATCTTAGAAATAGATGGTTATGCATAGTCAATCAATACTTCATAAATCCCTAACATAATTTATATTCATAATCCATAATAAGAGATACCCATATGTAATATAACTTGAAAACATGCAATTTTCATAAAGAAAAAAGGTTGGGCTCCATGGTTGAAAGGACCCAATGGATGAAACCCACATACCTTAAACCTTGAATTCCTTGAAATGAACTTGAAGTGATTTTAGAGCTTAAATTGTATCCTTGAGTCCCAAAGTTGAACTTGAATTTCTGAGATTTGAATGAGAGAATTGATAGAGTCTTAGAAAAGTTTTAGAGAGGATTTTTGTGAGATAATGAGTTGAAAAATGGCTAAGTGTAAGAGATTTTACATTTAAGTGCGGGTGTTCTAAGTTGTATGCCCAACACAAGGAGCCAAGGCAATCTCTTAGCACCACTCAATTTGGAGATCCATCGACTAATGATAAGAATGGCTCAAGTGAATGAGGATATCGAGGTAGAGGAGTATATGAATATGAATGAGGATATGGGTAGAATAAAGAATCCACAACCAAGGGGTAACAGGCCACAACTTAGGACTTCAATGAAAATGCTTATGGATGGAATCAATATTAATTAAACCCTATGGCTATAGACAGTACCGGTTCCATAGTACTGCCTCCTTTACCAGCAGATACTAAGTTTACGGTATCGAGTGGATTGCTCTAAATGCTCCAAAACTGCGGATAATTCACAGGGCTATCTTTAGAGGATCCCCATCGTCATCTTCAAAATGTGGTGTTTTGCAAGAGTTTCATGGGGACACAAAACCTATCTCTTCATATTATTGGTATAAGAGTGTTTCCACTATCATTGACTGCTAATGCAACTAATGGTTATTCGAACTACCTTCGGGTACTATTACAAGTCAGTCTGAGCTTCAGAAAGTATTCCTTGAAAGATATTTCCAAGATCTAAGAACCTGAAGCTCAAGGACTAAATCAACAACTTTGAGCAATTGTCAGGTGACTCTATTAGCATAATATAGGAGAGGTTTACTAAATGCTTGAGGATAGTCCTCGATCAGAAGATTCTTGATAATGCCTTGGTTGAGATTTTCTATTGGGCGCTTGACGAGAATAGTAAAGCTTGCGCCGACACAATCAGGGGAGGCATGTTCCTTGACCAACCTTTTGCATTGATAGCCTCAAGGATGCAGTAAGTGGTCCAAAAAAATAGAGGATGGGGTCAACGAAAATGAGGTGCGATGCAAAATTCTTGTGCGATCAACACCAACAATGAGCAAGTAAAGGTAAACGAAGAGATCATGGAGAAACTTGCTCAACTTCGCACAAGTATGTACTTGGTAAGCAAAACCAAGCAAGTGACAAATCAGTCACCTAGCAATCTCCGAAGGCTCCTGTCTATGATGATCCATTCTTTAATGAAGACATATGTTTTGTAAGAAACCAAGCAGTGGGTTTCCAGAACAACCCCCAAGGGTCCAATTCTGATTGTTGGAGGAAAGGTTCAGGGAATCAAGGTCGAAACTTCAACCATGATGGGGTGTATAGAGACAACCGGGGTAGATACTATGAGAGAGTGAGTGCCAAATGCCGAATGGGGAAGAAGAGAGGGCTACAGGAATGGTCCTTATGTGCCACCTCACAACCATGATGCCGGGTCAAGCAACTCCAGGATCGAAGAGATGTTCAAAAAGTTGTTGAAGAGGGCCGCCCACCAAGATGAGACTTTAAAGGGAATGAAAGCAGATATTTCAATTATTAACCAAAAAATAGAGTCTAATTCGGTGGTGATTAAGAATCTTGAACAAAAATTTAGACAAGTTTTCTTCACAGTTGAACCAATGCAAAAATGGTACCTTACCAAGCAATACGGTTCAAAATCCTAAAAATGAAGGGCACTGCATGGCGGTTATGACCTGGAGGGCAAGAGCACTATGGATTCCCCTATGCCAATGGTCGAAATAGGAAATTATAGGTAGAGAGTGAATGAGGAAAGAAAGGCATACAACAGTGAAGAGTAACCCAAGAAATACAAAACCTTTCCAAGGCCCCATCATACCTTTTCTCAAAGACTTGGGAAGAGGAAGGAGGAAGGTAAGTAGGAGTAGTTCTGGGTGATGCTTAAGGAATTATCGGTAGATATTACCATAATGGAAGCACTTGAGAGGATGCCAGGGCATGCCAAATGGATGAAAGATCTAGTCAAGAAGAAGCAAAAAGTGAGCCAAGACCTCTCTTAAATTTTCAACATTGTAGTATCATCACTACAAAGTCTTTGGTGCAAAAGCAAGAAGACCTGGGTGCATTCACCATACCATGCACTATAGGAGAACATGAGTTTGCTAAAGCGCTATGCGATTTGGGGCTAGGATTAACTTGATGCCTCTTGCTATGTTCAGAAAGCTTGGCTTGGGAAGCCTTGTCCCTATGAAGAATACGATTGTTGATGGCAGATAGAACAGTCAAGAAGCCTGTGGGGATACTATATAATGCGCTGGTAAAGGTAGAAAAATTTATATTTGCCGCAAATTTTGTTATACTTGATTGTGAAGTTGATTTTGCAATGTCTATTATTTTGGGAAGACCTTTCTTAGCCACGGGTTTAGCATTAGTTGATATGGAAAATAGCCTACTCACTTTTAGGTTTGGGGAAGAGGCAGTTGTGTTCCATGTGGGTCAACATGGCGAAAAAATTCTGAGTTCCAGGTCATTTCAATGATCTCAACAGGTAAGGATAGTGAAGTTGAGATCCCAATAAAATTAAGGCTTGGAGTAGATCCTTTGGCAGTTATGTCGATGAATATCGATAGTGACGACATTCCTGATTATGAGGAGACGATAAATGCTCTTGGTGTGTCATTTGGGCCGAGGCAACAAGCAAGGCTGGAGTTAGATTTATGCAATAGGGAAACACCATCTACTAAGCCTTCAGTAGGAGTCTGACTAGAGTTAGAGTTAAAGGCATTACCATCGAATCTGAAATACACATACTTGGGAGAGAACAGTACATTGCCTGTCATCATTGTAGCAGATTTGAGTGAGGCTCAAACAGAGGCCCTTGTCTCCATACTCAAGAAGTTCAAAAGGGCCATTGGGTGGACAATTGCAGAAATCATTGGCATACCCCTGAGATTAGACTCACAAGATTCAACTAGTCAAGGATTATAAACCAAGTATTAAGCACCAAAGAAGGTTGAATCCCCCAATGCAAGAGGTAGTGAGGAAAGAAATTATCAAGTGGTTAGATGCAGGAGTAATCTACCCAATTGCCGATAGTAAGTGGGTAAGTCTAGTGCCATGTGTTCCAAAGAAAGGAGCTATCACAGTGGTGCCTAATGCGAAGAATGAGTTGGTCCCCATGAGACCAATCACTGGATAAAGAGTATGCATGGATTATAGAAAGCTCAATGCTTCTCCCGAGAAAGATCATTTTCCTATGCCCTTAATGGATCTAATGCTCGACAGATTGGCAGAGAAGGGATAATACTGTTTTCTTGATGGATATTCCAGGTACAATTAGATTGTTATTACACTCGAGGACCAGGAGAAGACAACTTTCACAGGTCGATATGGTATCTTTGCATTTAGGAAAATACCTTTTGGACGATGTAACGCTCCAGCAACATTTCAAAGATGCATGATATCTATTTTCTCAGACATTTTTGAGAGCACTATTGAGGTCTTCATGGACGATTTTGGTGTTGTTGGCCAATCCTTTGAAGAATGCTTGTTATATTTGTCTAATGTGTTACAAAGGTGCATTGAGAGTCACTTGGTGCTAAATTGGGAGAAATGATATTTTATGGTCAAAGAAGGCATCATACTTGGCCACAGGATTTCAGGCAAGGGAATCTAGGTGGACAAAGCAAAAATCAAGATTATAGAGAAGCTGCTACCACAAATTTTGATAAAAGATATTAGGAGCTTTCTAGACCATGCCGGATTCTACCTTCACTTCATAACGGATTTTTACAAGATCTCACAACCCTTGTGTAAATTGTTGGAGAACGACGCCAAGTTTGATGATGCATGCATGAAGACCATTAAAGAATTGAAAAGAAGGCTTACCACAACACGTATTATTGTGGCTCCAGATTTGTCACAACCATTCGAACTAATGTATGATGCAAGGGGGGTTGCACTAGTGTGGTGTTGGGGCAGCGAAGGAAGAGAATTTTGTATCCAATCTATTATGCTAGAAAATCATTAAATGTGGCTTAGAAAAACTATACAGTGATCGAAAAAGAGTTGCTCGCCTTAGTTTTTTCTTTTGACAAATTTTGGTCATGCTTATTGGGGGCAAAAGTGATCGTGCACACAGACCATGCGGCGCTCAAATACGTGATAGCAAAAGAAAGATGCAAAATCAAGATTTATCACATGGGTACTTCTCTTATAAGAGCTTAACTTTGATGTGATTGATAGAAAGGGGTCAGAAAATCAAGTAGTTGATCATCTCTCTAGATTAGAAGATGAAGCTATTGTGAAGTTTGACGACGGACTTGACATAAAAGATCCATTACATGATGAGAGAGTTTTGGCTGCCTCACATGATCTTATACCTTGGTTTATAGACTATGCTAACTACTTGGTGAGTGATATAGTGCCACCTGATTTGAACAACCAGCAACGTCGCAAGTTTATGTATGATATCAAGAAGTTCTTCTAGGATGAGCCATATTTATTTTGCATTTGCGCGGATGGGATCATCCATCGATGTGTTCCATAAGTGGAAATGATGAGCATTCTTCAAGCTTGTCACTTTTCCTTCATAGGTGGCCATCACAGTGGAGCTCGAACGACTTACAAAGTGTTGCAGTGTGGCTACTATTGGCCGTCTATACATCAAGATGCCCATGATTATGTAAAGTCTTGTGATAGATGCCAAAGAAAGGGCGGAGTTTCACGAAGGCATGAACTTTCTCTAAATCCCATATTGGTCACAGTACTATTCAATGTTTGGGGCTTTTGATTTTATGGGACCATTTGTTAGCTCTCATGGTAACAACTACATTCTGGTTGCAGTTGATTATGTCTCCAAGTGGGAGGAGGCCGTGGCTCTACTGAACAATGAGGGTAAGAGTGTTAATTGGTTTCTCTGGAGAAGCATTTTCTCCAGGTTTGGTATGATACGGGCAATTACCAGTGATGGAGGATCTCATTTTTGCAACTGATTGTTCAAAGATCCTTTGAAATATATGGTGTGAAGCACCATGTGGCAACCCCATATCATCCCCAAACCAGTAGGCAAGTTGAAGTATCGAATTGAGAAATAAAGCAAATCTTATCCATAATGTAAAATGTGAATTCCACTGATTGGTCAAGTAAGTTGGATGATGCTTTATGGGTCTACCGGACTGCCTTCAAAACTCCCATCAGAATACCCCCTTATCAACTGGTTTTTGGGAAGGCCTTTAACTTGCCAATTGGACTTGAGCACAAGGCATTATGGGCATTGAAGAAGCTAAATCTATATTGGCATGAAACTGTAACTTTTTAGGTTGATGCAAGTGAATGAGCTTGATGAATTTATACTGCGTGCATATGAGAGCTCACCTTGTACAAGCAACGAATGAAAGTTCAGCATGATCGCAGAATTGATGATTGCCAATTTGTCCCGAGACTCATAGTATTGCTCTACAACTCCAGGTTGAGGTGGTTTCCTGGAAAACTCAAATCTAAGTGGATGGGGTCATTCAGAATAGTGCGTGTTTTAAGTCATGGAGCTAACGAGTTAGAAACTAGGGATGGAAACACTTTCAAGTCAATGGTCAGAGAATTAAATAGTACATGGGTGACATTGAACAAGTCAAGATAGTGGAAGATTGGGATCTTGATGAAGCATGAGCCTAAAGGCTTTCTGTCATGCCACGACAATAAATCAGGCGCTCCCTAGGAGGCAACCCAAGGTATGCCCCTTGCACCTTTTTCTATGTATTTTTACTTTGAGGACAAAGTATCCTATTTTGGTAGGGTGTGGGAAGTTATGGATTAAGGTGAAGTCTGAGTAGCCTCAAGTCTATAACTTCCCCTATTTTTTATCCCAAGGTTTTCTTGCAGTTATTCTTTTTCCTTGTGGATGTTTACTTTTCTATCAAAGCAGCATGTTTAGGTAGTGTAGATAATGTGTAACTTCATACTAGTGTTATATGTTTAGTAGATACATAATCTTTAATTGCATTTTAAAGTTTTGATGAAAAAAATGGGTACCCTTTTTTGAGATTGTGGTTGTTGATGCAGTCATATATTTTTGAGTATCTGGCAATGTTTATTTTGTTATTGTGAAGGTAATCTGAGGCTGAAAGCATGACCTATGAGTCTATACTTGAGTTTGGATACAATGCCATGTGTGTTGTGAGCTTATTTTGATTCATTCATGCATCTTGTATGGACTCAGAACTTGCCTTAGAACTCTAAGATTAATTTGGTGATGTGGTGGATATGGAAAGGATCTTAGGCTGTTGTTCTTTGAGTGAGCCCACTTTTAGCCTAAATAACTCACCAAATGAGTGACAGAATCCTTTGTTACAAATTTTTGAGCTTATCATCTACTCATTCTTTCTTGACACCTTGCTAGCTTAACCTTGTTTAATGAAATACCTTGATATTGGCCCTGGTTTGTCCTTGGACATATGAACCTTCATTGAAGCTAAAAGCCTAAGGTGAGGATGGCTACAATTTGTGGCCTTGGTGTGAGGAATAGATATTATGTACTTCACCTCAGGCTAAAAGCCTAAGTTGAGGGTGACCCTTATTGTGGTAAAGTAATGACAATGAGGTGGTTAGTTGGAAAATAAAGAAAGAAATAAAAAACCATGAGCTGAGTGAATAAAAAGAAAGGAAAAGTTCCTTGAATTGAGAAAAAGTAGCAAGAATTGAGTGCTGAAATAAGGCACAACTGAAAATTGAAAGAAAGCACTCGAGAAAAGTTCCAAATAGGAGAATAAGGGTGGATTTGTTGAAAAAGCCCTGGTTATGAAAGCAGAAAGTGTTGGTAAAAATGGTTCAAGGATAGCTTTTAGTCACTACTTGCCTAAAAATTATATAACAAAGACCCCTGAACCTATGTTACATGCCCATAAGTCCTAAAGTGATCTAAATCCACTTTATCACCAAGCCAGAAGATGAGTATAGAGGGAAGCTTATGGTGCTAGTCAGTATGCATGAATTTCAATTGTGAGAGTGAGAATGCTTCCTCAGTCCCTGAATTCTAAATGCTTTTTGAGTAAGTATGAGGGACTTCTTTCCAGTGAGGGCATTTGCATTGCTTGAGTAGCATATGACTATACCAACGACTATGGATGGTTGATGCTCTTTATCTTATCATAGTTGGATTGCCAGGTATCTCATTATGTTCTGGCTTTGCTTAATAACTTTGCAATCCTATTTTGCAAATGGTAGTTGGGTACTTGAATCAAAGGAGCTGTTGTATATGCCATTAGTGTAGCTACTATGTATTTCTCATTGTTTGCATAGATTGAGTCGTCGCTTGAGAACAAGCAACAATTCTAAGTTGAGAGTGTTGATGTGCTATCAAAATAAATCACATTTGATGCCCAAAACAAGGGATTTTGTGAGTTCTTAATGGGAGTTTTTATGGTTTTTATGTATTTTTGTGTTGTCTTTACAGAAAGGTTAGGTTGGCATGATTTTAAACAAAAGTTGCAGATTTTGCGGAATCATAAACCATACGAGCTCACCTACGAGTCGTAATCCAAGCTACGAGTCATAGGGTGTGTCGTAGTGAGAAATAAAGACCCAAAAACTCAAAAATCTGCTAAGTAGAGGTTAACCCTACGAGGCCATCCTATGAGTCGTAAGTTGCATTACGATTCGTACAGGTGGACTTGTAGCAAGAATCAGAGCACCAAAAGGTTAGACCAAAAACTGAAGGCTAAGACTACGAGAGGAATATATGAGTCGTAGCTCAAGCAATGACTCGTACCTGTGGGTCGTATAGTTCGGTCCGAGATGCCAAGAATGTTATACAAGACCTCGACTAAGAATCGTAGGTAACAAAATTTACCTGCAGGGTGTACCAGCTGCCAGCTATCTTTTCTATGTTACTTTTAGGGTTTATTTATAAACACTATAAATAGAATTTAGTTCGATTTTTAGAGGGGATTCCATATTTTTACAAGATAGAACTTGCCTTTGAATATTCTCTCAAGAATATTTTAGGGTTTTAGATTAGTTTATCATTCTCTCTTGAAAAATCCATTTTGGGGATTGTAAATCTTTCTCTTTACTCATTGTTGATCAATCAAGCTTTTGAGTTTGCAACTTGTGGTGCCAACACTCTTCAATGTTATTGGTAAAACTTTCATTTATGTGTTGTATTTGTATTTTTGCTTGTTTTGACTTAGCCATGAGTAGCTAAGTACTCACAACTTGGGGTTGTGGGAATCATGGGTAGTTGATTTGAAATAACCTAGGTTTATTGTATTTCTACGATTGTGATTTGCATGTATTGCCTATTTCCCTTCATTATGATTGTCATTTGGTGGTGGACAACACCAAACCCTGCCTATTATCACTAGCCCGACCAAGGTAGTGACGAATAGAAAAAGGGAAGTAGATGACAGGCTTCGATTGATGTGTTCTCGTCTAATCAACCAAACTTGACCAAGGGGAGGTTGACTGGGCCAATTGGTATTTGTTAGTTGGCACGCCATGGTGGCCGATCAAGTGCCATGGTGAAATTTGATCTTCACCTTCAAAAGAGGGCTGGAAGAACCTAAGTTACCATCCTGCATGCGAATTTTCAGTTGTAGTTATGTTACCTAGGGTAATCGAGTCAACGAGCCATGGTGAACACAATTCCCAAGTTGTCCCTAAACTTGAGTGTTTCCTTGCTTCATAGTTTAGTGCTTATTTTAGTTTTTTTTAAGCATAAACCCTACCCCCCATTTATAGGCTTCAGTTATTTATATTTGAAATGATTAGTAGTGCATTCTTGTGGTCAAGCGCTGTATTCCCTGTATATTCGACCCTAACCTATGGTTAGGTTAATTGCTGACAACGACCTCTTTCTTTTTGGGCCATGAACATCATCAATATACTCAAGGAATGCAACCTTTTTCAACAAAAATTCACATTTATCAAACTTGGAAAACAACTTCTCTTCTCTCAAGGTTTGCAACACTACCTTTAAATGCCACACATGCTTTTCTTCACTTCGAGAATAAATCAAGATGTTGTCAATGAATACAATAACAAAAATATCAAGGTAGTGTGTAAAGACCATATTCATTAGATCCATGAATATTACCAAAGCATTGGTTAGGACAGAAAACGTCATCACAAATTCAAATTGCCCATACCTTGTCCGAAAGGCCATTTTAGGAATATCACATTCCCTTGCCCTTGTTTAATAGTATTTGGACCAATGATCAACCTTAGAAAAATGACTAGCCCCTTGCAATAGGTGAAATAAATCATCTATCCTTGGTAGGGATACTAGTTCTTTATGGTAACTTTGTTAAGTTGCCGGTAGCCGAATGCACATTCAAAGTGAGCCATCTTTCTTCCTCACAAACAACACTAGTGCACCCCTATGTTACACACTAGGCCTAATAAAACCATTATCCAATAAGTCCCTCGATTGATCCTTTAATTCTTTCAACTTTGTCAAGGCCATATAGTAGGAAGGAATGAAGATAGGTTGAGTATCGAAGAGGAGGTCTATACTAAATTCTATTTCCCTTTTGGGGAGAATACCAGTGAGATTTTCGGGAAAGAAATCAAGAAACTCATTGACCACCCGAATCGAGTCGATAGAATGAACTTTGGACTCAACATCCCTAACCCTAACAAGATGATAAATTCAACCCTTGGCAATCAACTCTTGAGCCTTAAGAAAAGAGATAATCTTACTTATCCTTACCCACTGAATCATGACCTTCCCTCTCAAGGACGAGTTCATTAAGGAATCAAAACCTAGACTTACGAGTTGTACAATCAATGGAAGCATGATATGCATTTAAGCGATCTATCTGAAAAATAATGTCAAAATCTATCATGTCAAGTTCAGCAATATCACAAAGAAAACATTTTTACAATGTGGACACAGAGTAACACCTATAGACTCTTCTAGCAACAATAGACTCACTAATGGGAGTAGACACTAAAAATTATTCACCAAACAATTGGGGACACATACAAAACCTACTAGCAATGAATGGGGTAAAGAAAAGTGACATCAGGATCCAATAAAGCATACACATCATAATCATAACCTTTTACATAACGGTGACAACATTGGGTGCCTCATCATCCGCTTGCCTCCCTTGAAGAGCATAAAATTGATTATGATGTGGAGCACCTCCTTGTTGGTCACCTTGTGCTTCTTTGCCTTCATGAGAACCATGTCCTTGATGATGACTATCTCTACCCTTGTTCGGAGTATATGGACAGATAACAATTTTGTGGCCTAACTTGCTACACCTACAGCAAGCACATGTATCTCTTAAGCATTTCCCACTATAATTTTTCCCACACATCGGACACTTAGGAGAGGTTGTTCCACCATTTCCACCTTGTGATTAATGAACATTTTATTTGGGGATTGATGACCCTTGTCCTTGAAATTTGTGGCGTTGTTGAATCCAACCACCTCTACCACCCCTAGCACCTTGGAATCCACCTTAATAACGTGCCCTCTTAGACTCGCCACTCTTGCTCTTCCCAATCTTCTTTTATTCAAAGTGTTCGGCGTATATCATGAACCGAGATGTAATGACCCTTAGTTTAGAAGCCTAGAAATACAGAAATATTGGACTGAAAAAAGACTAGGGTCAGTTCACGAGGTAGAGTCCACAACCCATAGATGGAACCATCAACAATAGGTTTGTCTGGTGAATATGAACTTCAGGAAAGGGAAAAAGTGTTCAAGTGCGGGCTAACCTATGAAGCAATCGACGACTAATAGAAAGGGTTATAGTTGGGTGTGCCAAACATAAAGAAAATTTGGAGTTTTTGGAAGGAGGTCTATGATTAAAAGGACAGTCTATAGACTATTCCACGGCCTATAGAAATCCTTCATAGAGAGGGGCCCTGAGAAGTGAAATGTTTACTAAGTGTTGGAGGACTTTATGAGTCCAACCATGACCCATAGACCACTGGACGACCTATAGGAAGGGGTTTTGGGAACAATTTTTGAAGATGGAAAATGGAGAATAGGATGGTCGGGACTACGATCTATGGTTAAAACCACAACCCGCAACCAAGGTCTCGTAGATGGGCTTCGACAATTTTAATGAAGGGCAATTTTATCCTTTCCACCAAATCTAATCCTAAACCATGTCATTTTTTGACTCTAAGTTCCCTAAATCAGATCTTAAACCCTAAGTATTCCTTATTCCTTTCATTCTCCCACTTTTAAAACCTCTAAGGGATTGTTCCTCTCTTCAAGAATAAGCTAAGGAGGCAAGGGTTTCAAGGGGATTCTTTTACAAACAACAAATTCCTTCTTCCTAAGCTTCAAGAAGGTATCTTTTTTTTGAGTTTGATTTTTGGTCCTCCTTTCACCCAAAAAGTCCTACATAATGTTTTTTTTTTTTACCTTTTCTTTAATTTCCTTCAAGTTATCATGCACGCTAATGATGATTTCATGATATTTATGTTATTAAATGGTTTCACTGATATCCTATGATATTTTACTAAGTATTTTAATGTATTTACATTAGTGATGATGACCCCAATGATGAGTATTTTGAAAGATGAAGTGTGGACTATTTTACATGTTTGGAATAAGCATATTTCCTAATGATTTATGATGTTTAAATTTAAGAAGTTAGCCCACTAATTTCAAGTTAATGTTTTGCATGTTACATGATGATATAGGGCATTTAAGAAAAGTTTTAAAGTTATAATTTGTCAAAGATATAAACATATTGATAATTGCCCTAAAGGATATTTAAGAAGGTCCCCATGATGAAAGGACAATGCTCACTTGGAGTTTCTTAAGAGCTACTCCTAAGACTTTTTACTTATGACTCTAAAGTGTCATAAATTAACTAAGCTAACATTTTAAAGAATCCATGGGATGACTTAACACCGAATGTGACATTGAGGTGGGGTTTTATAAGGGAATTTAGTAGCAACCCTTTGTCTCATTAACTATGTGCCACCATAGGAGCCCTTGTAGGCTAGACTAGTGGATCCACATAGGTCATTTATGTTATATAAATATACATGCAAAGTGACAAAATGGCACCCAACAAGTGATCTCCCCATTCCAATGTAGGGGGTTATGTTGGATTCCATGTGGTAGCTCACATGGTCTTATATGTCGGTTAAGGTCTATTCCCACAAGTTTTATGATTCAATGTCTTGGTTTCATCACATGCGTTTCATTTATGAATGATTGTTGTTCATATCGAGTGTTATTCCTTGTGCATGCTTAAGCTTATGTTTATGTACCTTTACTGTCACGACCCAATCCAAGGGCCTAGACGTGACACGGTGAATGGGAACCCGAAGGGACCCCAAACAAGCCTCTTAGCATATCATTCGCACATCCTTGGTCGCGGAAGCAAAATAATAAATAAAGGAGATATAAATAACGGAAGTGGTATTAAGGAAAACTTGATATTTATAAAACATTAAAAGGTTCAAGCTCATAGCATAAGTACATCAAATATCCAACAACACTACTAACATGGAATGGAGCGGGAGGGCCAAGATACTTTTCGGGCTCACCCTCATAGTATCAAGTCTTCAACATAAAGAGATATCAAATAGTAAGAGTAGCATAGATGGTGTCCTCAGAATTGAGGATTCACCAAATCTTATCTTTCGAAGTACCAAACTAGTCACGTGGAGGATGATCGAGAGATGCTCCAGTCCCTACATGGTAATATCATATAGGCACAGAGTATGTGTTAGTACGTTTGAATATACTAAGTATGTAGGATGCAATGCAACAAGACATAAGCCAATATAGTCAAAATGCATAATCATAATCAATGGATAAGTATAATATCAATATGGCATGCATGATGAATGCTTGAAGTAAAACACGCTTGTAAATCCTATAACTTGCATAGTACGTATCACATGTGGAGAGACTACAATCAACATAGACCAAGTGAACTACTACTAGGAATCTAAGGCATGTCACCCCCTTGTAAGGTGATTGAGGTATGTCACTCCTCAACAAGGTGATTGGGGCATGTCAACCCCCTTAACAAGGTAATTAGGCATGTCACCCCCCAACAAGGTGTGGTCTACTTGCAACATCATAACTACTTTTCATGAGTTCAATGCATACATGCAAGCTTTTACTTTTCATAAAGTCACTTGACTTGTAAATCATGTAAGTAACTTGAGAATCCTTGTCAAGACATTTTATCGAACATTTGGTGGGTGCCTAATGCTTGTTCAAAATCATGCAATTCAAGGGTGTCATAATATGAGAAAACTCAATGAAAATTAACCCACCAATGTGTCACGACCCAAGCCTAGGGCCTAGATGTGACCGACAAATGGGGAACCCGAAGGAACCCCAAACAAGCCTCATAGCATATCATTACACACCCTTGGTTGCGGAAGCAATTAAAATGACAATGAGAAATATGCATAAACAAGGGAATTGGGACTAAGGATAAACTTTCATATCATAAAATGAAGAAACAAAAGAGTTAAGATTCATAGCATAGATACATATCATCTCCAACAACACCTGTACTACGTAGATAAGAGCGGGAACCAAGACAAGCGACCGGGCTCACCCTCATAGTCAATACATAACCAAAAGAAAGATATTCTTAATACATTGCAAGAGATCATACGAAACATCCCCGAAAGGAGGACTCACCAAGAAGTTTGTAGGAAAATCGAACTAGCTATATGGAGGAGGAGGATGCTAAAACGGTACAGTGATTCCTATATGGTGACATCATTTAGGCATAGAGTATGCGTTAGTACGTTTGAATATGCTAAGTATGAAGGATGTAATGCAACAAGAGATAGGCAAAATGCATAATCATAAGCAATGAATAGCATACTAACAATATGACATGTATGAATAATTCTTGAAGTAAAACATGCGTATATAGAATATAACATATATATAAGAAGAGACCATTAAACTATTGGTGGATCGTCACACCCTACCACCCTTGGTGATTGAGGTACTAACCCTGTAAATAGGTTGGTGGATCATCCCACCCTACCACTTGTTGTGCTGAACTACAAAACCCCCGATAGGTTGGTGGATCATCGCACCCTACTACCCATGGTGCCAGAGTACAAACCCCCCCGATAGGTTGATGGTAACAAACCCCCAACAAGTTTGATGGATAGTTGCAGCCTACCACCCGTTGTGTCAGAGTACAAACACCCCAATAGGTTATCAAGGTAAAAACCCCTTGACAAGGTTACCCAACGCGCAACCCCCGAGTAAGGCATGGTCACATTCCAACACTACGTAGAGAATACCATATACACACATTCACTTCATCATCATATAGTCCTCATATATATACATTCATTTCATCATCATTTTATCATCATATCATTATAATATAGTCATTCAACTCATAAGACATGCATTGGACCTTCAATTCCTCAAGAAACCATTACCTGGCATTTTATCAAACACTTGAATGGTGTGTCGTGCTAGTATAAGACCATGCAATTCAAAAGTGAAATCATGCTAGAAAATTCAATATAAAACTTTCAATTGATACTTGGTAACACCCTCAAGCAATATACATCAAAACCCTTCATCAAATCTTAGAACAGACCTTGGTTTCATAGCTCAAAACATAGCAAAACAGTCATAAGTTCATGAAAGCCAACATAGTGTGCAATTATTTTCATAATAAATAAGACCATGAGTAAACCATCTTTAAATCATGCAAATTTGAGTAAATAGAAGCTTGGATGTCATGGGTGAAAGGAACCCATGAAAGAAAGCCACATACCTTAGCTTTGGAGATGAACATGATGAAGATTGGAGATGGAGACTTGAAGCTTGGGTGCAATCTTTAATATCCAAAAAAGCTTTTGAGACTTGAGCTTAGGAGTAAAATATTTGGCTAAGTGTTTGAATGAATATTGGAGAATATTTTGAATGATATGAGTTTGAAAAATGGCTACGTATAGGTATTTTCTCGTTTGGAAACACTTAGACCCAAGACTTAAAAGTCATGGACCAAAGTCAAAAATCTGCACCAGTTTTAACGTTGGTGCGCATCGTGGAAGGGACGCGTAAACCCCACTGGAAATTGCTTTTTAGGAAAATTGAAATTGCTAATTGATTGCTCTTAAATCAGGCTTAGACCCATTTTTCACTCAAAATGACCCCCTGAACAAGAATATGAAGTTGGATTTTGATATTGCGCATGGATTTTGACATATATAGAAACTACGATACCGACCACTTTCGAAGCACAGGTTTGGGAACTTTTTGGGGTCGTTACAATATCTCCCCCCAGGAACATTCGTCCCTGAATGTCAAAGAGATGTATATGAGAGACACAAATATGAAAATTTCAGCCCACATAGAGATGCAATGCACTTAAACATCATTTCAAAAATCTCATCATAAGTGTAAAATCATCATGAACTTGTCAATTTAAACATGCACATATGCAATGACATGAGGGCTGAACGTAAGAGTTGAGATCATATAAACTTAAATCAATATCTTAGGCTTGAGTGGAGTGGAAAAGGTAAGGATATTGCTTTTGCATTTCCGCCTCGATCTCAGAAGTAGCAGTTTCAACCTGTTGATTTTTCCAAAGGACCTTAACAGAAGCCACCTCTTTGTTTCTCAAACTCTTCACTTGCCTATCCAAAATCTGAATCGGAACCTTTTCATATGTCAAATTGTCTTCAACCACACCCACAACATCAAGAGGCACAACAAGATTTGGATCACCCACACATTTCCTCAACATAGACACACGAAACACCGGATGAACCAAATCCATTTCCCTAGGCAATTCCAACTCATAAACTACCTTGCCAACCCTTCTCATCACCCTATAAGGACCCACATATCTTGGGCTCAACTTGCCCTTTTTACCAAAAAGGACCACACCCTACATGCTTGACACCTTCAAATAGACCCAATCATCAACCTTGAATTCAAGTTGCCTTTTCCTTACATCGGCATAAGATTTTTGATGACTTTGGGACGTCTTCAACCTCTCCCTAATGATCATAACCTTCTCAAGAGCGTTCATAACCAGATCTAGTCCTAACAAGGTCTCCTTACAAACCTCAAACCACCCCACCGGTGATCTATAATGACTACCGTAGAGAGCCTCAAAAGAAGCCGTATCGATGCTAGAATCATAGCTATTATTGTAGGCAAACTCAATTAATGGAAGATGATCGTCCCCAACTACCTTTAAGATCCAACACAAATGCTCTAAGCATATCCTTAGGAGCTTGGATGTTCCTTTCAGCTTGGCCATCCATTTGAGGTGGAAGGCCGTAGAAAGCTTAACTCTAGTACCAAGACCCCTTTGGAAGGACCTCCAAAATTGTGAGGTAAATTGAGCACCATGATCCAATATGATGGTCAGATGAATCCCATGCAAACTCACCAAGTCATAGATGTGTTATCTTGCATAATCTTCAGCCCTATATGTGGTCTTAATCGGTAGAAATGAGCCAATTTTGTCATCCTATCAACTACAACCAAATGGAATCAAAATCTTTTCTAGTCTTGGGCAACCCAAGCACAAAATCCATATTAATCACCTACCACTTCCAAGTAGGAATCTCTATCTCTTGGGTTAGGCCACCCGACCTTTCATGCCCGTCTTTGACTTGTTGACAATTATGACAACTGGAAACGAATTTGGCAATGTCCCTTTCCATACCTCCCCACCAAGACAGCTCTCCCAAATCTCTATACATTTTGGTGGAATCGGGGTAGATAGAATAACATGAGTTATGTGCCTCAGCAAGCATCTTTTCTATCAAGCCATCAACACACGACACAATAACCTATCTTGGTACCTAAGGGAACCATCTCCCCCTTGGGAGAAAACCTCCACCTTACGTTGTTTCACCAACGCCTTCTATTCTAACAAGGAGGGATCAAGATCTTGTTTTGCCATCACCTCATCAACTAAAGAAGACCTAGAACCATCCACAACAACAACATTACCATCACCAACCTCCTCCAATCGAACCCCTAATCTAGAAAACCAATGCACTTCCCTAACCATCTCCTTCTCACCACCATCAACATGAGCTAGGCTACCCATAGACCCCCTACTCAAGGCATCCACTACCACATTTGCCTTATCCAGATGATAATGCACACTCATATCATAATATTTCAGAAGTTCTAGCAACCTTCTTGGCCTCATGTTGAGATCTTTTTGTGTGAAGACATATTGGAGGATTTTATGATCGGTGAACACATCAACATGCACCCCATACAAATAATGTCACCAAATTTTCAAAGCAAATACTACGGCGGCCAATTCAAGATCCTAAGTAGGGTATTTCTTTTCATGCACTTTGAGTTGCCTAGAAGCATAGGCTATCACCTTACCATTTTGCATTAGCACACGACCCAAACCAACTCTAGAAGCATCACAATGCACCATAATTCCCTCAAGCCCATTCGGTAATGACAATATAGGAGTGTACACAAGCTTATCTTTTCAAGGATTGGAAGCTCCTTTCACATTCATCGGTTCATACAAACTTATCCTTCTTTTGAGTCAATTTTGTCATAGGGGAAGCAATAGAAGAGAACCCATTCACAAACCTCCGATAATAGCCTGTTAAGCCTAAGATGCTCCTAATGTCCGACAGGTCAATGGTCTAGGCCAATTTCTAATTACATCGGTCTTCTTAAGATCCACCTTAATACCATCCCCTGACATCACATGTCCTAGGAAGGCAACCTGCCTCAACAAAAATTCACACTTTTCATATTTAGCATACAATTTCTCCTCCCTCAATCTTTGCTACACAACCCTTAAATAATCCCTATGCTCTTCCTCACCATGAGAATAGATCAAAATATCATCAATAAATACCACAACAAAAGAATCAAGGGAGGGTTTAAAGACCCTATATATTAGGTGCATTGATCAGCCCAAAAGACATCACAGCAAACTCATAATGCCCATATCTAGTCCGAAAGGCCGTCTTGGGAATATCACACTCCCTCATCTTCACTTGATGATACCTGAACCAAAGATCAATCTTAGAGAAATGGCTAGCCCCTTGCAATTGGTCAAACAAAACATTAATTCTCGAAAGAGGATATCTATTCTTGATGGTGACCCTATTGTGTTGTCAGTAGTCAATATATACCAAAGGGACTCATCCTTATTTTTCACAAACAATATCAGTTCATCCCAAGGTGATTGGCTAGGCCTAATGAACCCCTTCTCCAACAAGTCACTCAATTGCTCCTTCAACTCCTTCAACTCGATGGGGCCATACTGTAAGGGGGAACAAAAATAGGTTGAGTATCGAGGAGGAGGTCTATACCAAAGTCTATTTCCTTTCGGGAGGAACATCAGAAAGGTCATTTGGGAAGACATCAAGAAACTCATTTACAACCAGAATCGACTCTTTGGGAAGGACATCAGAATCCACATCGCTAACCCTCACAAGATGGTAAAGACATCCCTCAGAGATCAACTTACGGGCTCTAATACAAGAGATGAATCTATCCTTGACCACCACGTCTTGACTCTCTCACTCAAGGACGAGTTCATTTGGAAATTAGAATTTGACCCTACGGGTTCTACAATCAATAGAAGCATAGTATGCATACAACCAATTGATCCCAAGAATAATATCAAAATCAACCATGTCTAACTCAACAAGTTCACAAGGCAATTTTTTATGAAAGATGCAAATGGGACAACTTCGATAAACTTTTCTAGCACCAATAGGAGTGGACACCTCATATGACTCATGGAACAACTCGAGGTCAACATGGAACTTTTTGGCAACAAAAGGGGTAACAAAAGAAAAAGCGGCACCCGGATCAATCAATTCACACATATCAAAGTCAAAGATTTTCAGCATACCAGTAACGACATCGGGGACCTCATCCACCCTTTGCCTCCCAGGCAAAGCATAAAACCAGTTGTGCCTTGGGGCACCATCTTGTCGGCCATTTCTCCCCAAAGGAACCGTATTAGCACCTTGTGGATGAACATCTTTGCCCTTATTATGATTTTGAGGGCATTCCACCTTTTGGTGACCCATTTCCCCACAACCAAAGAAAGCATTAGTATCTCTCAAGCATGGGCCCTTATAACCCTTACCACACCTAAGACACATCTCATTAGGAACCATAACACCAACACCTTGTGTCCTTGGGAAGTCGTTGGCAAATCCCCTATTTGAAGCATGAGAGGACCCTTGGCCTTGGTGGATCCTACCACCATTTTGGAACTTACCTTCGAAATGGGCCCTCTTAGCCTCATGACCCCTCTTCTTCCTCAATTTTGCCTCTTCTATTTGCTCGGCATAGGTCATCAAAAGTGACAAGTCCATGTTACTAATCAACATGGCGGAATGCCACGCCTCACTAACCAAGTCGGACATACCCATCACAAATTTATTCATCCTAGATCTTGAGTCAGCCACTGAATGTGGAGCATATTTCAAAAGTTTGTTGAACTTGAGGGCATACTCCCTCACACTCATGGACCCTTGTCTCAAATTCATAAATTCCACCAACTTAGCTTTCCAAAGTTCAAGGGGGAAGAATTGATTAAGGAAGGCCACCATGAAATCCTTCCAAAGCACCACATAGTTGACACTCTTCTCTTCCTTCCATTGGTTATACCATGTTTGAGCTAACCCTTTGAGTTGGTAGGCCGCTAACTCCGCCTTATCCTCTAATCTCACACCCATGATAGATAAAATCTTGTAAACCTCATCAATGAATTCTTGAAGATCCTCACTCACCTTTGACCCATGGAATTCCAGGCGATTCATTATCATGAAATCTCTCACCCGAGAGGCCAGTGTAGGAGCATGAGGGGCTTGGGCCCCTTGATTGGCTTGATTAGCTACCACTTCTGTAAGCAAGGTGAGAGCATCCCTAAGCTCTCCATTGGTCGGTTGCTCCTCCAGCGTGCGTGCTCCTCTTCCTCTTATGTTAGGCATGATCTAGCATAGTAAAGAACAAGCGTTAGGGGAGGAAAGCTTACTTCAACTTTATAGCATGACTTAAGACATGAAGAAGGGAAACATTTCCTAAAATATCTCATAGACTCCTACTCATAGTTGTGGTGTACAACACAACCATGAAAATGACTTTAATCAATACGGTGTGTTCGACTCCGATGATCTAACAACCTAATGCTCTGATACCATCTTTGTCATGGCCCAAGCTTAGGGCCTAGATGTGATCGGTGAATGGGGAACTCGGAGGAACCCTAAACAAGCCTCATAGCATATCATTACACATCCTTTGCCGCGGAAGCAATTAAACTGACAATGCTAAAACGGTACAGTGATTCCTATATGGTGACATCATTTAGGCATAGAGTATGCGTTAGTACGTTTGAATATGCTAAGTATGAAGGATGTAATGCAACAAGAGATAGGCAAAATGCATAATCATAAGCAATGAATAGCATACTAACAATATGATATGTATGAATGATACTTGAGGTAAAACATGCTTATATAAAATATAACATATGTGTAAGAAGAGACCATTACACTATTGGTGGATCGTCACACCCTACCACCCTTGGTGATTGAGGTACAAATCCCGTCAATAGATTGGTGGATCATTGCACCCTACCATTTGTGGTGCCGAAGTACAAACCCCCAGATAGGTTGGTGGATAGACACACCCTACCACCCATAGTGTCAGAGTACAAACACCCTGATAGTTTGATAGGTACAAATCCCCCAACAAGATTGATGGATAATCGTACCCTACCATCCGTGGTGCCAAAGTACAAACCCCCAATAGGTTATCATGGTACAAACCCCTTAACAAGGTAACACAGCGCACAACCCCCGAGTAGGGCATGGTCACATTCTAACACTACAAAGAGAATTTCGTATACACACATTGACTTCATTATCATATAGTCCTCATATACATATACTCATTTCATCATCATATCATTGTTATATAGTCATTGAACTCATAAATATGCATTGGACCTTCAATTCCTCAAGAAACCATAATTACGCATTTTATCAAACACTTAGAGGGTGTGTCGTGCTAGTGTAAGACCATGCAATTCAAGAGTGAAATCATGCTAGAAAATTCAATGTCAAACCTTCAATAGATAATTGGTAACACCCTCAAGTAATATACATCAAAAATGTTCATCAATCTTACAATAGACCTTGGTTTCATAGCTCAAAACATAGCGAAACAGTCACAATTTCATAAACCCCGACATAGTGTGCAGTGATTTTCATAATTAATAAGACCCATAAGTAAATCATCTTTAAATCATGCAAATTTAAGTAAAAGGAAGCTTGGATATTATGGTGAAAGTAACCAATGAAAGAAAGGCACATACCTTAGCTTTGGAGATGAACATGATGAAGATTAGAGATGGAGACTTCAAGCTTGAGTGCAATCCTTAAGATCCGGAAAAGGTTTTGAGACTTGAGTTTAGCAGTTAAACATTTGGCTAAGTGTTTGAATGAGTATTAGGGAATAATTTGAATCATATGAGGGTGAAAAATGGCTAAGCATAGATATTTTGACGTTTGGGAACACTTAGGTCCAAGACTTAAAAGTCTTGGACCAAAGTCAAAAATCTGCACCAGTTTTAACACTGGTGCGTGTCGCGAGAGGACGCGTAAACCCAACTAGAAATTGAATTTTTGGAAAATCGAAATTGCTAATTGTTTGCTCTTAAATCGGGTTTAGACCCATTTTCCACTAAATGTGACCCCATACACAAGAATATAAAGTTGGATTTTTGATATCTTGCATGGATTTTGAGATATATGGAAATTATGATTTCGAGCACTTTCAAGGCACATTTTTGGGTAATTTTTGGGGGTCGTTACACAATGTATAGAAAAAATATTATGTAGGGTACCTTGAAATCCATCATCAAACCTCATAATAGAGCATAGTTTCATAGCTCAAAACATGTATTGTCTCAATAGACAAAATCAGATCATGGTATAAGCTTGAAATAGATGGACATGCATAATCAATCAACCTTTCATAAAACTCCAACATAATTTATAATAATAATTCAAAATAAGAGATATCCATAGATGGTGCAACTTGAAAACATGCAATTTTCATAAAAAGGAAGATTAGGCTTCATGGGTGAAAGGACCCAATGGATGAAACCCACATATCTAAATTTGTGGATCCCTTGATGCAAACTTGGAAGGAGGCTCGAAGCTTGGATTGAGTTCTTGAGATCTAATGTGAGCTTAAAATCCTTAGATTTGGATGGGAATTTTGATAAAGTATTGGAGAGGTTTTAGAGAGGGTTTTTGAGTGATATAGAGTTGAAAAATGACTAAATATGGGAGATTTCACGTGTAAATGGACATGGGACCATGACCCCAATGCCCTTAAGCCGAAACAGAAACTTTAGGAAAAACTAACACTTGTCCGCGATGGGTCCTGTCGCGGACCAAACGCCTACAACTACTGGTTTTTGAAAAAAATAGTGAAAATTATTTTTCGTTATGGGCCTTCTAAAATCCAGTTTATACCCATTTCCCACTCAATTTTGCCCCCTGATCAAGAATATGAAGTTGAATTTTCAATATCACGCACGGATTTTGAGATATATGGAAATTGTGATTATGAGCATTTTCGAAGCACAATTTAGGACGTTTCAATATCTCCCCCTTGGGATCATTCATATTTGAATGTCAAAGAAACATGCATAAGAGGAGTAATCATAAAGATTTCAGCCCAATATGAGTGCAACAAATGCATTTAAACGTCATTTTCAAAAATCTCAACATGAATGTCAAAAATCACCAAAAACTTGTTACCATGAAAACGAGTGCTTGCAAAATGACATAAGGGCTGGAACTTAAGACTTGAAATCATATATGGGACTTAAATTAGTGCCTTCGGCTTGAGTAGAGTGGAAGAGATATGGATATCACTTTCTCATGTCCGCCTCGGCTTACCATTGGCACTTTCAACTTGTTGATTCCTCCAAAGGACCTTGACGGAAGCTACATCTTTATCTCTCAACCTCTTCACTTGTCTATCCAAAATCTCCACCCAGACCTCCTCATAGGTCAAGTTATCTTCTACAACACCCACAACATCCAAGGGCACTATAGCACTTGGTTCACCCACAAACTTTCTCAACATGGATACATGGAAGACTGGATGAACCATATTCATCTCAATAGGCAACTCCAACTCGTATGAAACCTTATCAACCCTCCTTAAAACTCTATAAGTATCCACAAACCTTGGTCTCAATTTCCTCTTTTTGACAAATTGAACCACACCCTTCATAGGTGAGACTTTCAAGTAAACCCAATCACCAACCTTAAACTCAAGATCTCTTCTCGTCACATCGAAGTAGGACTTTTGTCTACCTTGGGATGTTTTCAATCTATTCCTTATCAACCTCACCTTCTCCAAGGATTCCATGACTAAATCTACACCTAGAAAAGCCAATTCCCCCACTTTAAACCACCTAATCGGGGATCTACAATCCCTACCATAAAAGGCTTCAAAGGGAGCCATAAATGCTTGAGTGATAGCTATTGTTGTAAGCAAACTCAATGAGTTGAAGATGTTCATCCCAACCACCATTAAACTCCAAACCACAAGTTCTATGCATATCCTCAAGAGTTTGGATAGTCCTCTTGGCTTGACCATCCATTTGAGGATGAAAAGTCGTGCTAAGATTAACCTTGGTATCATGAACTCTTTGGAAGGACCTCTAAAAGTGAGAAGTGAATTGAGCATCACGATCCAAAATGATAGACAAGGTCACCCCATGCAATCTAACCAACTCATGTATATATAACTTGGCATAATCTTTGGCACCATAAGTGGTTTTGACCGGTAATAAGTGAGCCAACTTTGTCATTCTATCCAAAAAAAACCCAAATAAAGTCAAATGTTTCCTAGTCTTAGGCAACCCAACCACAAAATCAATGTTAATCTCTTCCCACTTCCAAGTAGGAATCTCTATATCTTGGGCTAGGCCACCCGATCTTTGATATTCGGTCTTCCCTTGTTGGCAATTGTGACATCCGAATATGAACTTGGCAATGTCTCTCTTCACACCACCCCACCAGTACACCTCCCTCAAGATTTGCAACACCACCCTCAAGTGATTCTTATGCTCCTCCTCACTATGGGAATAAATCTGGATATCATCAATAAAAACCACCACTAACAAGTCAAGATAGTGTTTAAAGACCCTATTCATGAGATCCATAAATATAGCGAGTGCATTAGTCAACCCAAAGGACATCAACACAAACTCAAAGTGCCTATACCTAGTTTGGAAAGTCATCTTGGGAATGTCACACTCCCTCACTTTCACTTGGTGATACCTGGACAGAAGATCAATCTTGGAAAAGTGACTAGCCCCTTGAAGTTGATCAAAAAGGTCATCAATCCTTGGTAGAGGGTACTTGTTCTTTATGCTGACTCTATTAAGTTGTCAGTAATCAATGCACATCATAAGAGAACCATTCTTTTTTCATAAATAACATTGGTGTACCCCAAGGTGACTTACTTGGCCTTATAAAAGCCTTCTCCAACAAATCCCTTTATTGCTCCTTCAACTCCGCTGGAGCCATACGGTAAGAGGGAATAGAAATAGGTTGAGTATCGGGAAGGAGGTCTATAGCAAAGTCTTTTTCTTTTTCTGGAAGGACACCAGGAAGCTTATCGAGAAAGGCATCAAGAAACTCATTAACCACCAAAATCCACTGAATAGGTAGGACTTTGGACTCCACATCCCTAACCCTCACAAGATGACAGAGAAACCCTTAGAAATCAACTTTTGGGCCTTAAGGCAAGAAATGAACCTACCCTTGACCACCATATCATGACTTTCCAACTCAAGGACGGGCTCATTAGGGAATTAGAATTTAACCCTACGGGTTCTACAATCAATAGAAGAATAATATGCATGCACCCAATCCATCCAAAGAATGACATCAAAGTCCACCATATCTAACTCAACAAAATCACAAGGCAAGACTTTATACAATATGAATATGAGGCAATTTCTATAAAATCTCTTAGCAACAATGGACTCACAAACGGGGATTGACACTTCATAAGGTGCACACAACAATTCGTGACTAACATGAAACTTTTTGGCAACAAATAAAAGAAGTAATAAATGAAGGAATGGCGCCTTGGTCTGTCAATGCATACACATCAAAATCAAAAACCTTTAACATACCGCTAATGATATCGGGCACCTCATCCACTCCTTGTATCCCTTGAAGAGCATAGAATCTATTTTACCTTGGAGCACCCCCTTGTTGGCCTCCTCTTCCATTTTGACCCGCATTTGCACCTTGGCCTTGTGGATGACCATCTCTACCTTCATTTTGAGCATGAGGACAATCAATCACCTTATGACCCACTTCTCCACAACCAAAGCAAGCATTAGAGTTTCTCAAACACGGGCCATTATAGTTCCTACCACACTTTTTGCATATAGGGTTAGGTACTCCACCACCACCATCTTGGAATTTTGGAAAATCATTAGCCAATCTCCTATTAGGAGCATTGGAAGACCCTTGACCTTGAAAGTTGTGGCCTTGAGGAAACAAGACACCCTTGGAACCTTGGAATCTACCTTCAAAATGAGCCCTCTTAGACTTACCACTTCTTCTTTTTCTAAGCTTTTCACACTCTAGTTGCTCGACATATGCCATGAGATGGGAAAAATCCATCTCACCCACTAACATAGTCATATGACACTCCTCATTAACGAAGTCGGAAACACCCGACACAAAGTTGTTCATCCTTGATCTTGGCTCGGCAACCAAGTGTGAAGCATACTAGGAGAGTTGGTTGAACTTGAGGAAATACTCCCTCACACTCATGGAACGTTGCTTAAGGTTCATAAACTCCATCATTTTATCCTCCCTTAGCTCGATAGGAAAGAACCGGTTGAGGAATAGCATCATTATCTCTCCTCTCCAATTTCCATTAGGTGAACCAAATTTGGGCCACACCTTTGAGTTGGTAGACTGCTAACTCTGCTTTCTCCTCCGAATTGCCCCCCGTGATAGATAACACCTTGTACACCTCATCGATGAACTTTTGGGTATCCTCATCCATCTTGGATCCATGGAACTACGGTGAGTTCACTCTAGCTAAATTCCTTACCCTAGAAGCTGGAGTGGGAGTATCAGGGGCTTGGACCCTTGGTGAATTTGGTAGGTCATAGTACGATCTAACATTGTAATAGCATCTCAGAATTCATCTTGGACTACCCCTCCACCTTGAGGAGCTTGAGGAGCGAGAGGGGTCGATTGCTCTTCGGGCGTTTGGGCTCTCCTTAGTCTCTCTCTTGAAATCAACATGATCTAGAAGCGTAAAGAACATTCATTATGGGAAAATCCTTACACTCACATCTAAAGCATGATATATACTATGAAGAAGTGAAAAATTTCTTAAAATGCCTCATAGCTTCCCATTCATAGTTGTGACGCGCTTCACAACCATGAATAAGACTGTAATCGACACGGTGTGTTGGATTCCGAGGACCAGACAACCTAGTGCTCTAATACCAAGTTTTTCATGATCCAAGCCTAGGGTCTAGATGTGACACGGGGAATGGGAACCCGAATGGACCCCAAACAAGCCTCTTAGCATATCCTTCATGCATCCATGGTCGGGGAAGAAAAATAAATAAGACAAGAGATATAAATAAGGGAAGCGGGATTAAAGGAAGTCTTGATATTTACAAAAACATAAAATGGGTCAAGGTCATAGCATAAGTACATCAAATATCCAACAACACCTTTACAATGGAACGGAGAGGAAGCTAAGACACTTTCCGGGCTCACCCTTATAGTATCAAGTCTTCAATATAAAGAGATATGAAATAGTAAGAGTAGCATAGATGGTGTCCTCGAACTTGAGCACTCACTAAAGCTTATCTTTCGAAGTACGAAAATAGCCACATGGAGGATGACAAAAAGGTGCTCCGGTCCCTATAAGGTAATATCATGTAGGCATAGAGTACGCGTTAGTGCATTTGAATGTACTAACTGTGTAGGATTCAATGCAACAATACATAAGCCAATATAGTCAAAATGCATAATTATAAGCAATGGATAAGTGTAATATCAATATGGCATACATAATCAATGCTTGAAGTAAAACATGCTTGTAAATCATATAACTTGCATAGTACGTATCACATGTGGGAATAGACCATAATCAATATAGATCAAGGGAATTACTACTTCGAATCCAAGGCATGTCACACCATCATAAGGTGATTAAGGTATGTCACCTCTCAACAAGGTGATTGGGCATGTTAACCCCTTCCCCCCCCCCCACCAACAATGTAATTGAGGTACGTCACCCCTCAACTAGGTGATTAGGCTTGTCACCCCCCAATAAGGTGATTGAGGTACGTCACCCCTCAACTGGGTCATTGGGAATGTCACCACAAAACAAGGTGATTGAGGTATGTCACCCCTCAACTAGGTCATTGAGGCATATCACCCCCTCAAAAAGTGATTGGGCATGTCACTACCCAACAAGGTGTGGTCTACTTGCAACATCATAAATACTTTTTGCGAATTCATTGCATACATGCAAGCCCTTACTCTTTATAAAGTCACTTAACTTGTAAATCATGTTAATAACTTGAGAATCCTTGTCAAGACATTTTATTGAACACTTGATGGATGCCTAATGCTAATTAAAAATTATGCAATTCAAGAGTATAATAATTTGAGAAAGCTCAATGCAAATTAACTCACCAACATATAGTAAAACCCTCATGTATGATACCGTGAAATCCATCGTCAGAACTCATAATTGATAATAGTTTCATAGCTCAAAACACGCATAGTCTCAATAGACAAAACCATTTCATGGTATAAGCTTGAAATAGATAGACATGCATAATCAATCAACATTTCATAAAACCCCAACATAATTGATAATCATAATCCATAATAAGAGATACTCATTGATGGTACAACTTGAAAATATGCAATTTTCATAAAAAGGAAGATTGGGCTCCATGGCTGAAAGGACCCAATGGATGAAACCCACATAACTAAATTTGGGGATTCCTTGATGTAAACGTGGAATGAGGCTTGAAGCTTTGATTGATTTCTTGAGATCCAATGTGAGCTTGACATCCTTGGATTTGGATGGGAATTTTGATAAAGTGTTGAAGAGGTTTTAGAGAGGGTTTTTGAGTGATATAGAGTTAAAAAATGGCTAAGTATGGGAGATTTCACATGTAAATGGGCATGGGGCCATGAACCCAATGCCCTTAGGCCAAAACAAAAAAATTAAAGAAGAACGAACACTAGTCTGCGATGGGTCCGCGTCGCGGACCAAACACATACAGCTACTAGTTTTTGAAAAAAATAACGAAAATTATTTTTCGCTACGGGTCTTCTAAAATCAAGGTTATACCCATTTCCCACTCAATTTTGCCAAAATAATTAAGTATATGAAGTTAGATTTTTAATATCACACCCGGATTTGGAGATATATGAAAATTACAATTATGGACATTTCCGAATCACAATTTGGGGTGTTTCATTTACCATCTCATATACATATCTATGTTTTACTTATGAGTGATGGATTTACAATTTTATATTTACATTGCATCTCACATACTTAGCATATTCTAAAATTACGTATGCGTATTTTGCCTACACGATTTAACCATGTAGGGAAAGATACTCCTCCACCGGCTCGTGGTTAGTTTTCAGGCGTTCGAGACTAGTACTTTTGTGGTGAGTCCTTAGTTTGGATCTCTACCATTTTGCATTCTTGCTATGTATTTCATACATTGATGTATATGTTGGCCTTTAGAGGCTTTTACTTTCTATGTTGTTAAATATTGGAGTCTTTTCTATTTGATAAAAATCAACCGTTATCGGCTCCGTCCATTCTATGGCTAGATGGTATGATGTTTGGACAATATACTTAAGTATGCTTTTTAATGTACCTTCATTGTCATATGTTTCCCATAGTCCCTTTTCCCATTTTGTTCCACAATTATTTAAGTTCTATGCCCATGAATGCTTAAGATCTTAAAGATGGCTTGGGTAAGGTGTCTTTGGATAACTCATTCGTCGTGTGACGACTAGGTCCTAGTTCAAATCATCACAAACTTGGTATAAGAGCATGTGGTTTTAAAATGTTACTCGGATATCCAAACATACCACATCGAGTAGAGTCTCATTCAAGGTTGTGAAGCGCGCCACTATCATGAGTGAGAGGCTATGAGACAGTTTAGAAATTTCTTTCCTTTTTTCTTATTCATGTTGTGCCTTTAGAGTTTTCTAAGGTTTCCCTATAACTAAAGGTGGTCTCTTTTTTATTTTTAGATCATGCCGTCAAGAGGATCTCCACACAAAAGAGGCACTCCCAAGTAACAAGCCACTTTGTTTTAAAAAGGTGATGGGCATCTCACAAGGAGTTTAGAGCCACCTTTACCATATTGGCCCAAGCATTGGCTAATCAATTTAATAGGAGATCGTCATTCCTCCCCAAGTGCCTACTCTGGACACTCGTGTTAGAGTCTTCATGAGGATGAGCCCTCCAGAGTTTCATGGTTCCAAGATGGGGGAGAAACCTATTGAATTCATTGATGGGGCCTACCATATAGTAGTGGCTATGGGTATTCCATCGGAGGAAAAATTCAAGTTAGTTTCTTATCAAATAAAAGGGGTGGCAAAGATTTGATAGGAGGAGTGGGTGGATGAGAGGGGCCAATGAGTGCTTCAAATTAGATAGAAAGAGTTCAAGTGCGCCATTTTGGATAGTTTCATTCCTATTGAGTTGAGAGAGGCCGAAGTCTAAGAATTCATCAACCTCAAGCAAGGGCATATGTGTGTGAGGGGGTATATGTTGACACCCAATTTTGACCGACCTTTGAGCTTTTTTTGATAGCCATTTGGTTAAATACGCATTTTAAAAAAAAAACTATAAATAAGTTCATTTTTCAATTTTGTCTAACAACTATGTATTTATAACATATTAGAAAGAATTTATTCTGATTATTATTATTATTATTATTGTTATTATTATTATATTTATTATTATTATGGTACAATTGTTATTATTATTAGTAGTAGTAGGAGCAGCAGCAGCAGCAGTAATAATATTTGTTATTGATATTATTTACTTTCATTATTTTTACTTAGTATTATTTTTAGTATCATGTTTAAATATAATGTTTACCAATTTATCTTTTATTTTATTTTATTTTTTAAAGTAATATTTCATATTTTATACAATGATTATACATTACGTATTTTGTATGTAAAGATTATTATTTTTAAAATATCGTTTCTGCAGTATAATTAGATGAAAATTTATTTAATTCTATCCCAATCTATTCAATTCGTAGCTTTTTCTATCAAATTCATTTCAATTCTAGTTAATTTCTTTGAAAATTATTTCAATATTAGCCCACTCTTTACAATTTCTTTCATTTCTAGCCTGAATTGGGTCAATTTGTAGCCTAATTTTAAATTCTCAATTCAATTCAATTAAATCAAATTTGGATACCATTTTCTGATCCGTGTACCCATTACTTCAAATTGAATCCGACCCTTTTTTGTAAAATTTAATCTCGCCTGTGCATTTCGTACTCATCTATGGGTAAGATTAATTCCTTTCTTTTTCTATTTTCACTAACCTAATACCCCAGGACCCCTAAATTCACTTTCATTTTCTCCGCTCATTTTTTTTCTCTAACCAGCCGACCCCATTTCTCCTCTCTCACATCCACCTTGTCGGAAAAACCCATGTCGCTGCCTTCTCTACTCCTCCTCCGCCACTCTCTTCTTTCCACTCGTGCCGCCATCTCCCTCATGCATTACACCACCATTTCAACAACTGAAATAACCCCATTTCTGACCATCCCCTCCCCTTTACTTTCTTGTCTCTATTTCTGGCAAAAAACAACCACCACAACTCCAACAAAATGCCACCACAACTAGCCCAAAAACCCACCTGAAAACACCATGAAAATGCAACCAAAACACCTCCAAAACACCACCCCAAAATCAGTCCACAAACCAGCCATAGCATCAACCCCATTTTCTCCCAAAATTTACCCCAATTCAGACGCAAACCCTACCGGAAACTGTTAGGCCCCATATATTTTTGAACTAAACATAAGTGTACAATTGGGAGAATTGGAGGTAGTGGCCTTTTAATGATAAGCTAAGTGGATTAGTGGAATTTGAGTAAATTAGTCGAAGGTCCTTATATTGAGCGGAATCTTAAAGTTTGGGACCATAAGTGTCATTTTTGAAATTTAAGGAGTTGATTTGTATTCCAAAGAAAATCTTACTTATAT
>JAPFFP010060744.1:0-27001 GCA_026153255.1 Solanum medicagineum | reverse complement strand
TCCATCTTGTTATCTTCTTTACGTTTGTACGCATCTGTTCCAACAGTAATATTTTTTTTTGATTATTTTAAGTTTATTTAAATAGTAATATGATGAATTATATTTGATCTATAGAATTATGAGTAAATATGTCCCCTTAAAGTTGATCTATACATGGGTAAATTAAATTATGATTTACATGTTGATTTTCTTATGGATCCACTTAGGTTTCATGTTATATTGTTGACACAAAATTGAATCTCATATTATATTGATGATTTAAGATTGGATCCACATTACCCACGTTATCCTCACATTATTTATGGAAATTATTCAAATATATGAGATTTTATGGAAATTACTCTTGAAGATGGGATTTTATGGAAATTATTCTTGAACATGGAGTTTTACGGGAATTACTCTTGAACATGGGATTTTATGGAATATTCTTGAGATATGAAATTTTATGGAAATTATGAAGTGAGTTAAGCTCTACTATGTATTATGATATGATTTTGAGCATGTGAACATATACTAACATGTTTGACTAGATTTATATGGCAAGAATTCTTATGTGGATGAAATAGTATCATATGAATTCTAAGAGAAGTATTTTACGTTACATAATGAACTCTCAAGCATGTGTTGAATTCATGAAAGGTTTCTATAATCTACAAGAGAACTATTGAGCTCTTATGCTATGTCTTACACTCATGTAAATTGTAAAGCCTACTAGAAGGGGTTATGAACTAAGCTATTTTTCTCACCCTCTAGTACAAGGCAAAGGTCTACAAGAAGGGGTTATGAACTAAGCTGTACTCCTCACCCTCATTATAATATAATACTACATGTCATCTTATGTTTACATGAAGGGATTATGAACTAAGTTGTATGCCTTACCCTCATGTACGAATCAATACTTTTTACTACCTTATATCTACGTGAAGGGGTTATGAACTAAGCTATATACCTCACCCTCACTCACGATTTAATACTATGTTTTATCCAAAGCTTATCTGAAGGGGTTATGAACTAAGTTATATGTATCACCCTCATGTACGATTCACTACTAAGAACAATCTAATGCCTACATGAAGGAGTTATGACCTGTGCTATATTCTCACCCTTATGTAGTAACCAATACCTACTAGAAGAGGTTATGACCTAAGCTATATTCCTCATTCTTTAGTATAAGGTATTTGCATGCAACGCAAGCCACTTTATTGTGTTGAAAAACTTATGTAAGTATGATTACTTTCACTTATATAATAACTTAAACATTGATTATATATGTCATATTGAGCTTATGTCTAACGATTATGATTATGCATCTTAATTATGCTTATAATTCTTATTGTGTTGCACCCCTCATACTTAGTATATTCTAAGAACTAATGCATCATACTCTATTCCTATTTCATATCACCATATAAGGACTGAAGCTTCTGTTCATCCTCCTCAACGTGGCTAGTTCAGTTCATTTGAAGAAAGCTTTTGGTGAATCCTCAACTCCGAGGATAATTTCTACTTTTCATTCATACTTGTAAAGACTTGTTTATTATGTTTGAATACTTAACATTCGAGGGTGATCCTAGAAAGTGTCTTGGTCCCCGCTCCATTCTAAGTAGAGGTGTTGTTGGATATTGAGATGTTTTGTATTATTGTGTTGGACTCCTTTATGGATATATTATTATGGAAGACTCCCTCAATCTTGTTTCCCTTATATATATTCTCTATTGTTAATGTCCATTTGTATGTGATATGCTAAGAGGATTGTTTGGGGTTCCTTCGATTCCTCATTCGTCGTGTCACATCTAGGCCCTAGGATTGGGTCGTGAAAAGCTTGGTATCAGAGCACTAGGTTAATAATATTTCTCGAAAACCAACACACCGCGTCAAGTAGAGTCTTGTTCATTTTTGTGAAGAGCGCCACAACTATTAATAGGAGGCTATGAGGCATTCTAGTAAATGTTTCTATTCATTGTGATCAATATCGTGCCATTAGAAGTACCTAAGGTTATTTCTCTTACTAACTCTAGTGGTTCAAGAAGGTCGCTTGATGTGTGGTGAGTTAGGGAACAACAGAAGGGATTTCCTAATGGCCGCTATGAAGGGAAGAAAGAGATCTTGTAATTTTATGTTCGGTATGTGTATGTTTCTTTGAATATTGTGATTGTTGGTACTAAGTCATTTTGTAAGTGGTGATGCTTCGTTTGGTGTATTGGTATGTGGTTGTGTTAGCATATTGGCAAAAATGGTAGTTCATGTTCATTCTCATACATCATTTGTCTAGTATTGACATGTTACTTGTTTTACATGCATGCTCATGAAGAGAGTACTACAATGTTAGTGGGGTTATTTTCATGGTATTATGGTTAAATATTTTATGGGTAAACTTTAATGTGTATTATAAACATAATTTGAATTTGGATCCTTCAAGTGTTGATTGATTAAGCATGGATATCTATTGGGGTCTTATTCCATGAGTTGATTTATATATATTGAAGCTATGCATGATGTGAACTATGTAAACTATGAAAGATTGTGAACTTTTAAAGATGTATTTCATGACACCCAAATTAGGATTTCTAATACAATGTTGGTAGGTTGAACGGAATGATTTGCAAATGCATTGATTTTACTCTTCTCTTGTTATATACTCTTAAATTGCATGTTTTTAAGCTTACATGCATAGTAACTACCATGCTTTGTCTAAAATAATTGACAAACTTCTATGTTGTTGAAAGTCCTATTGTAAGACATTTAAATTATGAATATTAAGAATGTTGAAGGGATATTATGCATGCTACGAGCTCTTGAGAACATTTTGAATATTCTTGAATGATATGAAGTCCTTTCTTTGATTTTATGAAGCATTGGTTTTGATGGTCTACTCTTTGATAATATTGAGCTAGAATGAGATTATGCATGTTATGACAATAACTATAAAGTTGAAGATTTGTGTGAGATGAATTTCACGTTTGTATGTCCATATTTCGAAAGATGGTATGTATGACTAAGGTGGGTTTTTCTAGAGATATATAAATTGATGAATTGCATTACTTACATACATAGTCCTCTTGAGTTACATGATTTAAAATCATATGCATGAGCCCACCTAATTGTCAAATTGAGTTTGCTAATTTTGAATGATTCTTAAATGATGAAGTTTCTTATGAATAATGAAAACTTTTTGCTATATGTATGCTATTCATGAATGTTATGGAGGATGAGTTATATCAAGTATTATTTGAAATTGTTGAAATATTATGGAAGTTATGTGTTATTGTAAAGCCCTCGACGATGTCACTGGTATATTAAAGATTTTTAATTTTGATGTGTGTACTTTGTTGGATCCAGTGCCATTTTCTCTTTCATTACTCCTTTTATTATTACAAAATTTCATCTGTGCTCCAATTTGTGGTGTGAACCCTATAAGGTGTCTACCCCCGTTGGTGAGTCCATTATTGCTAGAAGAGTCTATAAGGGTTGTCATGTGTCTATATTGCATAAAGTATTTCCTTATGATTTTGTTGAGCTTGACATGGTAGATTTTGACATTATTCTTGGGATGGATTGGTTACATGCATATCATGCTTCCATTGATTGTAGAACCTGTAAAGTTAGGTTTCAAATTCCTACTGAGCCCATCTTTGAGTGGGAAGTTCATGATTTGGTGGTCAAGGGTAGGTTCATCTCTTGTCTTAAGGCTCGAAAGTTGATTTCTAAGGGTTTCATTTACCACCACGTAAGAGTTAAGGATGTTGAGTCTAAAGTTCCTCTAATTGAAGAAGTTCCGACTAAGATCTTTGATGGAAAAGTGAAGAGGCTTCACAACAAGGATAAACATATAGAAGGTGCTACGAGCGAAATATAATCAAGTATGATGCAACAATACCTCTATCCTTTCAAATCTTCTAAAGCCTATGGTATTAGGTTCTTTCTACTCTGAGTGACCAAAATACTTTAACTCTTGAGTTTCATGACATGACATGCATAGATTTGCACGGAAGATTTTAGGATGATTTGAATACATTTGAGATGAGTTTTAATGACTTCATGACTTTCAAGTGAAGAAATATGCATTGTATCTTGTGTTTGAACGTTTCATGATCAAGTCAAGTCTTTCAAACAAGTGCGTTTCTCATTCGAGGACGAATGATTATAAAGGAGGGAGAATGTAATACCCAATAAGTTGGGTGATTGGAATGGATCCTTCACACTCAAATATATTTCATTTTCAAACCTTCAATCTAAGCTTATTTATGTATTTGAGGGTCATCATGAGTTTCTTACATCAAGCCAAGCTCAAATTTATTCCATGGGCTACGTTTTTCATATATTTCGTTAGAAGGGTCAATTTTAAATGGTCATATATCTTAGTAAAAAATGAACTGGGTACCCCACGACCTATAAATTAAAGCTCTTTGAATTAGCTTTCCAACGCACTTGGTTTCACCACGTTCAGAGTTCGGATGAGGAAGTTATGCCCATTTTCGTAAGACTCTCCTGTTCAGTGATGCCACACTGGCACCCCTACGAGCCATGTGGCTTCTCACGATCAGTGGAATGATGCTTGGGCCTAAAATGGCATTTTTTTGCCTAATACAACTCTTGAAACAAACCGTGTGAAGGCACACGGGCCGTATGGTGAATCGTATGGCTTCCGAAATCACCCTCTCGTAACATTCATGAAATTTTCTAAGTGTAAGTAGACTATCACTGTTCACGACCTGTGTCCCTCTTCACGGTCACTGTTCATGACCCACGTCACTATTCACGGTCACTCTTCACGATGTGTCACTCTTCACGAGCACTCCACACGGACAGCGGAATGCCTCACAAGGCCCTATACCCTCCTGTGGAATAGTTACGGACAAATTTTCCATCTGCTTTACTTTTGGTATTTTCTTAAATTTGGTTGATCCTAAGGGTCGTTTTAGTCTTTAATACCCATCCTAAGCCCCCAAATCAGATCTTATATCCCATTCTCTCCCAGTTTTCATTCAACTCACAAAATTCATTCCAAGAACTCTCTCTACAATTCTTGAGATTTAAGACTTAACTTGGAGATTCAAGGAAGACTTTCTTCTCAAATCAATTTCTTCTCGCTTCTTCTAAGTTATTTAGGTATGTGGGTCTGATCTTTGGCTCCTTCCAACCAAAGAGTCCCAAAAGTTTTTCTAGCAATTTTCATGAATTCTAGCTACTTTAAAAATTGAGATTTCGATTGTATTGTTCATTTAATTCAATTAATGTAAGGATTATATTTATTTGATGATTTTAAGTTGATTTAATCAATAATATGATGAATTATATTTGATCTATGGAATTATGAGTAAATATGTCCCCTTAAAGTTGATCTACACATGGGCAAATTAAATGATGATTTAAAGGTTGATTGGTTATGGATCAACTAGGTTTCAAGTAATATTGTTAACACAAGATTGAATCTCATATTATATTAATGATTTAAGATTGTATCTACATTACCCTTGATATCCTCACATTATTTATGGAAATTATTCAAATATAAGAGATTTTATGTAAATTACTCTTGAAGATGGGATTTTGTGGAAATTATTCTTGAACATGGAAGTTTACTGTAATTACTCTTGAACATGGGATTTTATGGAATTTATGAAGTGGGTTAAGCTCAACTATGTATTATGATATGATTTTGAGCATGTGAACATATACTACCATGTTTGACTAGATTCATAAAGCAAGAATTCTTATGTGGATGTAATACTATCATATGAATTGTAAGAGAAGTATTTTATGTTACATAATGAACTCCAAAGCATGTGTTGAATTCATGAAAGGTTCCTATAATCTATAAGTGAATTATTGAGCTCTTATGCTATGTTTTATGCTCATGTAAATTGTGAAGCCTACTAGAAGGGGTTATGAACTAAGCTATTATTCTCACCCTTTGGTACAAGGCACAGGTCTATAGGAAAGGGTTATGAACTAAGCTATACTCACCCTCATATATGATCTAATACTACATGTCATCTAATGTTTACATGAAGGGGTTATGAACAAAGTTGTATGCCTAACCCTCATGTATGAATCAATACTACTTACTACCTTAAATCTACGTGAAGGAGTTATGGACTAAGCTATATCCCTCACCCTCACGCACGATGTAATACTCTGTTTCATCCTAAGATTACATAAAGGCATTATGAACTAAGTTATATGCCTCACCCTCATGTACGATTCACTACTAAGCACAATCTAATGCCTACATGAAGGGGTTATGACCTATGCTATATCCTCACCCTCATGTACTAACCAATACCTACTAGAAGAGGTTATGACCTAAGCTATATTCCTCAATCTCTAGTATAAGGTATTTGGATGAGCTACTCAAGCCACTTTATTGTGTTGAACAGGTTATGTAAGTATGATTACTTTCACGTATATTATAACTTAAACAATGATTATACACGTCATACTATGCTCATGTCTAATGATTATGATTACGCATCTTGATTATTATGCTTATAATCCTTGTTGCATTGCACCCCGCATACTTAGTACATTCCAAGTACTAACACATACTCTATGCCTACATGATGTAACCATGTAGGGACCGGAGCTTCTACTCATCCTCCTCAATGTGGCTAGTTCAGTTCCTTTGAAGAAAGCTTTTGGTGAGTCTTCAACTACGAGGACAATATCTACTTTTCATTCATGCTTGTTAGGAGTTGCTTATCATGTTCGAATACTTATCATTTGAGGGTGAGCCCGGAAAGTGTCTTGGCCCGTGCTCTATTCTAAGTGGAGGTGTTGTTATATATTGAGATGTTTTGTATTATTGAGATTGAGTCCTTTATGGATATATTATTATGGAAGACTCCCTTAGTCTCGTTTCCCTTATATATATTATCTATTGTTGATGTCTATTTCTAGTTCCCCAACCAATGATGTGTATGTGATATGCTAAGAGGATTGTTTGGGGTTCCTTCGGTTCCTCATTTGTCGTGTCATGTTTAGGCCCTAGGCTTGGGTTGTGATAGTGACACTGTCTATGCCCCTCTCTTTTTAGAAACTTCCACGATCAAGTTACAAGAAAGTTATTCCACACTTAGAAACATTTTCACTCTGGAAGCCATATGGAGGGCCTCACGTCCTATGAAGCTCCACACGTACCATGAGAGTGGCCGTGACACCTTTCTTGGTCCCAAATTTGTGGGATTTCAAGTCAAGGCCACCACACGGCTCACCACACGATCTGTGAGGTGTCGCACGGACCGTGACTGTCCAAATATAGTGTGCCTTAGCAAAAATCATTATTTTCAAGGGACAAACACCCAACATGAGGACATGGGCCACTTCACTGGAGGCTACACTGACCGTGAAGTCTCCCTTGAAGTGTTGCCTTGGTCCAAAACTATCTTAAACAAAAATTTTCAAGATCTAATGATCGTACAAAGTCCGTGTCCTTATATGGGAACTTTAAATCATCAGCCTTAACTCTCATGAGGTGATAGATACATCCTTTAGAAATGAGGTTTCTGGCTCTAAGATGGGAAATAAACTTACCCTTGGGCACTGTAGAACTACTGATCCACTCTATAATAGGATCATTGGGAAATTTGAATTTGACCATCTGTGTTGTACAATTGACAGAGGCCTAACAAGCATGAAGCTAATCCATGCCACGGAAAATGTCAAAGTCAATCATCTCTAACTCAACTAAGTCTACAAAGTATATCTATGATAGATAGACATCGTGCAATCTCTATATACTTTTTAGCTAGACTGGACTCACCAATAGGAGTAAAAATGTTGAAGGGATGAATAAGATATTCAGGAAGGACCTCAAAAATACTAGCTACATATGGAGTTACAAATAATAAAGTGGCACCTGGGTCAAGCAAGGCATACACATTTTTGGAAAAGACTTCAAGTATACCTGTAACAAAAACTGGTGGAACTTCCTGATCTTGTCGATCTCCCATCGCATACAGACGCTTTGTTCCCATGCTCGTATAAGTTGTGGAACCTCCATTGCCCCGCCTCCCCATTGGGCACTCATTCTGGAAATGACCAGTCTATCCATACCTATAGCAAGTATTTGTACCCTCACGACACTCAACTAGATGGAGTTTACCACACTTGCCACACAGTGGTTTCCCCCTCGAACCTTATGTCACAGTAGCTAAGGATTGAGAAACTTGAGCTCTGGAATTCTAAAAGCCCTAAGACTTCTGATCCTACATGTTACTTAGAGCTGGTGTACTTGCTGAGGATGGTACATAACTCGAAGATCTTTTCTTAAAATAGGACTTGTCCCCCTTACTTTGCTTATGCTGGATAGGCTCATGCCTAGCTGACTTAGCCTTCTTGATCAAGTTCTGCTCTCTATCTCTATTCTTGTCCTTCTCAAGTTGTTGCGCATAGACCATAAGCCTTGAGATGTCCATGTCAAGAATAAACAGTGTTGCTTTGCACTACTTTTTCATATGCTTTCCCAAGCCGGATATGAGCTTTCTCATTGTAGATCACATGTCAGAGACCATCTCTAGAGCATATCTTGATAGTTGTATGAGCTTAAGGATATATTCTTTGATAATAATCCCTTCTCGCTTCAAGTTAACAAACTCCGTAACCTTTACTTCCCTCAGCTCTTGTGGAAAGAAGTGATCAAGAAAGGCACACTTGAAATTGTCCCAAACGGTAGGCTCAACTTCCTTACCTTGGTTCTCTTCCCATTGATTGTACTCGACATTTGCCACATACTTGAGTTGATAGGAAGTAAGTTTAACTCCCTTAATTTCAATCTCATACATAGCTTTCAAAACCTTCCACATCTCATCAAAAAAATTCTGGGGGTCTTCTTCAACCATTGACCTTATGAAGACTGGTGGGTTTGTTCTTAGAAAATTTCTGAGTCTCATTCTAGTAGTTGGCTCTTGGGAACTAGAGCTAGGAGCCTATAAACTCTTATTCTCACTCTTGGCAGTTACCATTTGGGTGAGCAAAGTGATGGATCATCTGAAATCAACCATTATAGCAAGAGTAAACAAAGTAGTAGGTACTTGGAGAGCCCATTAACTCTAGCACATCGACCCTAGCCCCTCGTCTCCATCTGAAGAGGCACCTCTAGTGGGGGATTTTCAATGTTGTGAGCTGAAGCATTTTTTTGGTGGCAGCATGGTTAGGAGGCATAATCTGCAAGCACATGACAAATGAATCATATAGATACTTTAATATAGTTAAACTCTATCACATGAACTCTAAATACAAGAAAGTGTAACAATTCCTTATGTCTTATAGCCTCCTACTTTTAATGTGTGGGACACGGCTTCATAGACTCCCTAGGACACATGAACTATGTTCTCTGATACCAAGTGTGTCATGCTCGAGAGGGTACCCTTTGTATGGCCAACACTCAAAGAGTATTACTAGCCCCCTAGCGAAAAACTCAACCTTATCACATTCGTTCAATCATATTCTAATAATGGAAGACAGTAATGTATAAGAATAAAAAAAAGGAAAGAAATGACAAATGATAAATAAAGACCAAAGGCCAAATAATATATCCATCAATGAGAAGGATATGTAAGGACCCATATGTTTTATGACCTTATTAGAGCTTGAAATTTTTTTTTTGAAAGTTTTGGACCCAGGTGATGCTCCATGGGAGCCCTCATGGGCCGTGTGAGGTCACACGGCCCGTGTGGAGCCTCCATGGAGTGGCCCTTGGCCAATTGAGGAGTATTGGCTGTTAAACATGAAAATTTAAACTAATGCACACCATACCTGGACCCCTCATGGACCGTGTGGTAGGTTGTGTGGTGGCCTTAGCTTTAAATCCCACAATTTTTGGACCATCTGTGGTGATATGGCCAATTACACGGCCCGTACAAAGTGGTACGACCAGTGTGGCCTTCCATATAGCTTCCGAAGTGAAATTCTTCTACGTATGGAATCATTGTCTCGGAACTTTTCATGGAAGATTTTTCTAAGGGAGGTCACACGGACAGTCATACGGCCCGTGTGTCCTTGTACGACCCATGGCCCTCCATATGGGTGAATTTGTTGAAAAATTCTTAGTATGTGATTACTATTTCAGATCTTCATCAAGTGATTTTTTTTCTCTAAATGTTGGTTCACAGGTAAGTATACGGTTCGTGTGTTGCCTCACGGACCATATACCCCCTCCCTTAGATGGAAATATTCAATTTTCAACTCGTTTCATTAATGGCATTTTCATAATTCGATTTATTCTAAGGGTCTTTTGTGACTTCCTATGTTACTTAAAGACTTCATAATGACCTTAACCTTATTCCTCTCATTCAAACTCATTCCTCACATTTAAAATTTTGCCCAAGTCTCTTTCAAAAACTCCTTGGGGTTTTAAGCTTGGGGATCAAGGACGGACTCTTTCTTCATCGAATTTCTGATTGAATATCCTCTATTAGCTAAGGTGTATGGGTTTGATTCTTGGTCCCTTTCCACCAAGAAGACCCAAAGTCTTTTCAAGTGAGTTTCATTAATTTTAGCTTACTTTAATTATGGGTTTTCAATATTATTGTTTAACAAATTCAATTGATATATGGGCTAAAACAACCCCAAAAATGCCTGAAAATGTGCCTAAAAAATGCCCATAATCGTAATTTTCATATATCTCAAAATCCATGTGTGATATCAAAAATTCAACTTCGTATTCTTTTTCAAGGGCAAAATTGAGTAGGATGTGGGTCTAAACCCGATTTTAGAGCAACCGTAGCAAACCTTAGTTTTCCATACTTTTGCGAAAACAGTGGGGTTATATGCCCCTGGCACAACATGGCTAGGGCGCAGACTGGTATATTTTGTTGCCAGTTTTTTCTTAATTCGGCCTAAGGCCTTGGATTCTTGGAGCTAAGCCTTCCTATGTGTAAAAACACCTATACTTAGTCATTTTTCAACCTCATATCATACAAGAAATTCCCCAAAACCCTCTCTAACACTTAGACTAATATTTCACTCAAAAGCAAGGGTCCCAATTGCATTCCAGATCTTAAGAAATTCACTCAAGATTCAAGCTCTCAATCAAATCTTCATCAGGAAAATGTCTAAAGTTCAGGCATGTGGGTTTCAACCATTGGGTCCTTTCACCCATGGTGCCCAACCTTCCTTTTTACATAAATTGTATGTTGCTAAGTTGATTTACGTATGGGTCTTACTAATTATGAATTTGACTATGAACTATGTTTGGGTTTCATAAAAGTGTGACTGTTTAAGCATGTTTTAAGCTATAAATCTATGATCTATTTTGAGATTTGAGGAAGGGTTTCAATGTATATTGCATGAGGGTTTTACCAAGTATCAGTGGGTTGATTTACTTCAAGTTTTCTTGCATGAAGTAACTCTTGAATTACATATTTTACAATAGCATTACACACCCACAAGTGCTCGATAAAATATCTGGGTTTTGATTCTTGGGCTTCTGACGATCCATTGCATAGCCTATTACTTGAATGAGTTTATGGTGATGAAAGGAGTGTAAGTGAGTTGTTATCATGGAAAGTATCTATAATGTTTCTAGTTCACCATACCATAGATGAGGGGCATGTAGCTCATCCACCTTGACGGGTGGTGGTAATCCCGTACTACCATAGATGAGGGGTATGTACCTCATCCACTTTATTGGGTGGTGACAATCCCGTACTACCATAGTTGTGGGGTTTGTACCTAAGGACCTTATCGGGTGGTTGCAATCCTTTACTACCATAGGTGAGGGGTATATACATCATCCACTTTGTCGGGTGGTGGAAATCTTGTACTTCCCAAGATGAGGGGTATATACCTCATCCACCTTCCAAGCAGGTGGCATGCCTTGGATTCCTAGTACTTAGTTGCTTGGTCTATGATGATGGTATCTTCCTTCACATGTAATATGTTCTATATAGGCATGTTTTACTTCAAGCATCATTTATACATGCGATGTTGTTACTATGCTTATCCATTGCCTATATTATTCATTTTTATTTTGTTATTTATATCTTGTTGCATCGCATCCCACATACTTAGTATATTCAAATGGACTAACGCATACTCTATCTTACATGATGTTATCATGTAGGAATCGAAGCTCTACTTGATCATCTTCCTCCTTCACATGGCTAGTACTATCAACTTATGCAAGTTTGGTAAGTCCTCATCTCTGACAAAGATATGTTTTGTTCTTATGGATGAAAGGACTCTCTCTATCTTATTTTATGCCCTGGACTATGAGGGAGAGCCCGAAATGTTATCTTAGCCCCGCTCCATTTTAAGTTTAGAGGTGTTGTTGGACAAGTTATGTAATGATGTTATGAGCTTTGACTCTCTTCACTCTTGCATATTTTGAGCTATGAAAGACCCCCTTCGTCCCTTTACCCTTATTTCTATTCTCTTTTTGTTGTTTAATTACTTCCATGACCAAGGATGTCTAATGATATGTTAGGAGGCTTGTTTGGGATCCCTTCAGGTTCTTATTCATCGTGTCACGTCTAGGCCCTAGGCTAGGGTCGTGACAAACTTGGTATCAGAGCACTAGGTTGTTAATAGTCCTCGGCATCCAAAACACCACATCTATTAGAGTTTTTTTTTCTATGTTGTGAGGTATGCCACGACTATGAGTAAGAGGTTATGAGGCATTTTAGGAAATGTTTACCTTCTTCATGATCTTTGTCATGCGGTAGAGCTAGGTCCTCTAGGGCTTATCACTAATTCCTAATAATTGCATTTCAGAATATGTCTCAGCCTACTCAAGAAGGCGATATATCGAATGCGGAGGTTCACAATGCTCTATGGGTGTTGGCCAAGGCCGTGACTGCCAAACTCAACTGATCGGTGGGTAGCATCCATATGCCAAGCCTGGGGGAAATGGTGGAATGACTCGTCCTAAATGCCCAAGGTGAGGGAAGAAATATGACGGCACATGTTTTAGAAACACAAGTACATGCTATTGGTGTGGTGAGATAGGCCACAAGATAGTTGATTGTCCATATGCCCGAAAAAGGTGTAAAGATAGTTGATATCAAGTACAAGGTGGACAAGTTGATCAGGAGAATCAAGGAGGTGATGAGGTGGAAAATTTGAGAAAGAGGAGAAGTGGTGAGACCAAGAGGGCCCACTTTGATGGTAAGTTCCAAAGTCCCAAGGATGGCCAGTTTCATCAAGGCCAAGGGTTTTCTCGTACTCTTAGTAGGAGGCTTGCCAATGATAACCCGAGGGTCCAAGGTGATAGTTGTGTGAGGCATAATGCTAGGTGTCCAAAATGTGGTAAAGGTTATAGTGGTCGATGTTTGAGCAAATCTAATTCTTTCCTTGGTCATGGCAGATTTGGGCATAAAGTTAGTGGTTGTCCTCATGCTCAACCCAAAGGTAGGGGTGATGGTCCTAAAGGCCAAGGTACTAATGCGGAACAAAGAGGAAGGAAAGGTCATCAAGGTGGTGCCCCATGACACAATAAATTTTATGCTCTTCAAGGTAGGCACGGAGGCCATGAGGCCATGAGGCACCCGTTGTTGCTACCAATATGTTGAAATTTTCTTTGACTTTGATATGTAAGCATTGATGGGTCCAAGTGCCACTACTTCTTTTATCATTCCTTTTATTGCTAGTGGGCTTCATGTGTGCCACGAGTTATTGTCTGAACATTTGGTGTCTACCCGATTGGTGAGTCTGTTGTTGCTAGAAACATTCATAGGAATTTTTTTGTGGTCATATTGCTTAGATCTTCTCTTATGACTATGTTGAAATATATATGGTAGATTTTGATGTCATAGTTGAGGTGCATTAGTTGCATACGTATTATGTATCTTTTATTTGTAGGACCCATAGACTTAGATTCCAATTCCTTAACGAGCCCGTTTGTGAGTAGGAGAGTCATGATGTGTTGGTCAAGGGAAGATTCATTTCTTATATTCAATCCCACAAGTTGATTTCTAAGGGGAGTCTCTATCATCTCTTGAGAGTTAGGGACGTTGAGTCCAAAGTCTTTCCTATAGAGTCGGTTATTGTGGTTAATGAGTTCCTTGATGTCTCTCCTAGTAAGCTACCCAGTGTCATTGCATAGGTGGAGGATGGTTCCCTTGGAATGTTAATTGATTACGGGCAACTTATTAGAGTCACCATAAATAGTAAGTATCCTCTACCAAGGAGTGATGACCTATTTGACAAGCCTCAAGGGGCTAGTCACTTCTCTAAGATTGATCTTCAGTCCGGGTATCATGAAGTGACAGTGAGGGAGTGTGATATTCCCAAGACGGCCTTCTGAACTAGGTATGGGTATTATGATTTTGTGGTTATGCCTTTTGGTTTGACCAATGCATCTGCTATCTTCATGGATCATGTGAACAGGGTCCTTAAACCCTACCTTGATTTGTTTGTGGTCATTTTTATTAATGATATTTTGATTTATTCACATAGTAAGGAGGACTATGTTAGTCATTTGAGGGTGGTCCTACAAATATTGAGGGAAGAAAAGTTGTACGCTAAGTATACGAAATGTGAGTTTTAGTTGCAGGAGGTTTCCTTTCTAGGTCATGTGGCATTGGGGGATGGTCTAAGGGTGGATCCTAAAATGATGGAAGTGATTAGAAATTGGGCCAGACCTTTGACTCCATCAGATATTAGGAGCTCCTGGGGCTTAGCGGGTTATTATGGGAGGTTTGTGAATGGGTTCTCTTCTATTGCTTCTCCTATGAATAAGTTTACTCAAAAAAAGGCTAAATTTATGTAGATCAATGAATGTGAAAGGAGTGTCCAAACTTTGAAGGATAAGCTTGTCTCTGCTTCTATCTAGTCTCTACCAGAAGGGTTAGAAGGGTTTGTTGTGTATTGTGATGCCTTAAGAATTGGTTTGGGTTGTGTATTGATGCAAAATGGTAAGGTGATGGCCTATGCTTCTAAATAACTTAAGGTTCATCAAAATAATTATCCTACCCATGATCCTGAATTGACTGTCGTGGTATTTTCCTTGGAAATTCGACATCATTATTTTATGGGGTGCATGTTGATGTATGTATTCACTGATCATGAGAGTCTCCAATATGTGTTCACTCAAAAGATCTCAACTTGAGAAAAAGAAGATGGTTAGAAATCCTTAAGGATCGTGATATGAGTATGCATTATCATCCCAGTTAGGCTAATGTTGTGGCTAATGCTTTGAGTAGGGTGTTTATGGGTAGCCTACATCATATTGATGAAGGTGGCAAGGAGGTGTCTACAAAGGTCCTTCGGTTGGATAGATTTGGGGTTAGGTTGGAAGAGGTTGAATGGTGGTGTAGTGGTGGTTGATGGTTCTAAATCTTCATTGGTAGAGGAGGTAAAGGTAAAACAAGAACTTTACCCTGCATTGCTAGATTTGAAGGCCTTAGTGAGAGATGATAAGGTGGAGGTTTTCTCCTAAGGGGGAGATGGTGTCCTTAGGTGCCAAGGTAGATTGTGCGTGCCTAATGTTGATGACTTGAGGATATTGATTTTAGATGAGGCCCTTTATGGTGGATGTGTAGATCAGCGGTTGGGTGGTTTGAAGTGGGAGAGATGGCCTTATTGGGTTTAGATTTGGTGATGGAGGCCTTAGAGAAAGTGAGATTGATAAGAGAAAGGATGAAAACACCTGTACTTAGTCATTTTTCAACCCCATATCATACAAGGTATTCCCCAAAACCCTCTCTAACACTTAGACAAATATTTCACTCAAAATAAAGGGTCCCAAACTCATTCCAGATCTTAAAGAATTCACTCAAGCTTCAATCTCTCAATAAAATCTCTTGTTGCGTTGCATCCCACTTACTTAGTACATTCAATCATACTAACACATACTATATGCCTACATGATGTTACCATGTAGGAACCAAAGCTCCATTTGATCATATTCCTCCTTCACGTGGTCGTACTATCTCTTCAAGCAAGTTTGGTGAGTCCCCACCTCAGGTGATGATATCTTTTGTTCCTATGGATGGAAGGACTCTCTCTATCTTATTCTATGCTTTTGAATATGAGGGTGAGTCGGGAAAGTTATCTTGGCCTCCGCTCAGTTCTAATTTTAGAGGTGTTTTTGGACAAGTTATGTAATGATATTATGAGTTTTGACTCTCTTGACTCTTGCATGTTTTTAGCTATGAAAGACTCCCTTAGTCCCTTTACCCTTATTTATTTTCTCTTTTTGTTGTTTAATTACTTTCGCAACCAAGGATGTGTAATGATATGTTAAGAAGATTGTTTTGAGTCCCTTCAGGTTTCCCATTCACCATGTCACGTCTAGGCCCTAGGATTGGGTCGTGACGTGGGCTACATTTATTTATTGATTTTAAAATGAACTAAGCCCTAACATAATGAAATGCATTAAAATTATGAAGTTATGAAAGTGCATTTCCCTTTTAAAGCTTGATTTAACTATGGGTAATCTAAATTGTGATTTGAATGTTGATTTTACCTAAGGATTTACTTGAAATTTATATTGAATTGTTGATTTAATATTGAATCTATATTACTCATGCTATGCTCACATCATTCATGGCATATGCATTCATGAGGATTGGATTTTATGAAACTTATGAAGTGGGCTAATCCCAATTATGTTTACGTAAATGACTTTGATAAGATATTGGTTATGACAAGAATGTGATCACATAAATGCCAATTGTTAAGGATCTTTAAGATTTTTGGGTGCTTGCACCATCTCATATATGTGAATGGGTTATTCCTACGCATGTAAAATGTGATATGAAATGGGATTTGGCATTTTAGCCTAAATATGATTTATTGTGAATGATGTTTGGCCTCTAAGCCTAAGAATGCATTAAAATAGTTTAATAAGACTTACATTTCTTTGAAGGCATATATATATATATATATATACACATATATGTATATATATATATATGTATGTATGTATGTATGTATTTGTCTTCTTGAGGGAAGATGATTTATAATTGATAGATTGAGGGATCTCTCTCTCTCTTTCCTCGAACTATGTGCCAAACATAGGTACATGTATATTGAAATCCTATCCGAGATGGGGATGCTCGTAAGGAAGGTTAACACTCCAAAATGAGGATGCCCATAAGGATAAGAATGATATGATATGATATAATGTGAAAACCCTATCTGAAATGTGGATGCTCTCCGTAAGGTGAAGTATGGTTTACCTTTGGCAAGTAGACCACCTCTTTACCGATGAGGAAACTTCATCGAGATTTCAAGTAATAGCTTGTTTGATCTTACTCATGTCAGTCGAGGTCACATCCCTACTATATATGAGCATTCGTGAATTTCATCCATCATTGGTTTCATGGCATATTGTATACTATCTCGTTTGTTATAAATATCATCTATATTATATGCCCTTGTCATCTAACATCGAATTCAGGTATGGTAATTCGTATCCATTCCATGCCCGCATACTTAGTACATTCAAAAGTACTAACGTATACTTTTTGCCTATAGGATCTAAACATGGAGGGACCAAGAAGTACATTCATCCACCGTATGACGTCTAGCTAGGATCTCAAGTTTTGCTTGTTGTTGTGAGTCCTATCTTCTAAGGACAAACCACCATTCCTCTACCTATGGTGTTTTACTTATTTTATTTACTTTGAGGGTGATCCGAGGGTATGTCTTGGCCCCTGTCCTATCTTATGACTAGAGGTAATGTTGTATATCTTGTAAACTCCTTTAGCATTATATGCTAAGTGTTATGATTAGAGGTTTTGTTTATGGATTTTGATACCTATTGGTTATCGTTATGTTATTTGGTTATGCGCTTTATGATATGGTAATACACATGATGTGAAAGATCCTAAGTCCCGAATAGCCCCCACAGCGTGAGTCATACTTACCCGCCCCTTAGTATTTATGTGCTTTGTGCTTGGTGAATTCATGATACTCCCATTCCCTATGAAATCCCCATAGCGTGAGTCTTATTCTCTGGTCCCTTAGAATTATGTTTTTACATTTTGATTATGCTTCTGAACTGATGATGTGAATATGGATACTTTGAGCTTGTTTGGGGACTCTCGAGTTCCTATTTGCCATGTCACGTCTATGCCGTAGGTCCAGGTCGTGACAAGCTTTGTATCAGAGACTAATTTTATAAATGATCTTCGGAGTCCAATATGCCACATTAAGTAGAGTTTTATCCATGGGTGTGAAGTGCACCATGCCTATGAGTGGGAGGCTATGATGACATTCTAGGAATTGACTCACTTCTTCATGTCTTATGTTGTGCTATGGACTGTATGTTGGATTTCCTTTATCTTGATGGTGTCCTTGCTTCATTACAGAAGATGCCTTGGGAAGAGCTCCCCTACCAAGACCGGTCCCGGCTAATGGGGGTCAAGCACCTCAAGGACTATGGAAGAGCCTATCTCTAATGGTGAATTTCGTACGAAATTTCTTATGCTTTCCTAGGTGGTGATCTCTCAGATTAGGTAGGCTAATCTTCATTAGGATCCCACCCCGGCTTCTAGGGTGAGAGACTTCACCTGGATGAATCCTCCTGAGTTCTGTAGGTCAAAAGATGACGAGGATGCTCAAGAGTTCATTGATGAGCTCACGAAAGTGTTGACTACTATGGCTGTCACTTCAGAGGAGAAATCTAAGTTAGCTTCTTATTAGTTGAAAGATGTAGCTCAAGTGTGGTACACCCAATGGTTGATGGAAAGGGTTTTTGGTAATGTTGTTAATTTAGAAGAGTTCAAGCTTGCCTTCCCGGATCGCTTTTTCCCACTTGAGCTTAGGGAAGCCAAGATGGCTAAGTTTATCAACCTCAAAGAGGGTGGCACGAGTGTGAGGGACTATGCCCTGAAGTTCATTAAACTCTCCGATTATACTCCTACATTTGTGGCTGATCGCCAAAGTAGAATTCAAAAGTTCGCCTCTAGTGTCACTAACATTGTTATGAAGTAATGTCGTATGGCCATGTTGATTCAAGAGATGGACATCTCTAGGCTCATGGTATATGGGAAGAAGATTGAAAGGGAAAAACTCAAGGAAAGAAGGGTCATGATCCTAAGAGAGCCTGTTATGATGGTGGGTTTTCTAACTCCAAGGGTGGTGGTTTTGGTTGCTTCCAACTAGGCCAAGGTTCCAATTTTCGATTGCTAATGTTAGGGTGCCTCCTCCTAAGGCACCGGTGATGGTGGACTATGGTATCCTCAGTGCGACAAGTGTGGGAAATACCACACAAATGCTTGTTGGAGGAATTTGAGGGCTTGCTTTGGGTATGATGATAAATACCACAAGGTTGCTGATTGTCCCAAGAATGATCAGAGAGGCCAAGGTCAAGTGGCTCAAGGGGGTATAGACAAAAAACAGCTCCCCAAGCAGTTGCTCCAAGAAATAACAGGTTTTATGTTCTTCATGCCTGTCAGAAAGTTGAGGAGGCTCCGAATGTTGTGACTATTATGGTAAAACAATTTCATTTTGATGCTTATACTTTGCTTAATCTGGGTGCAAATTCATCTTTTCTTACTCCTCTGTTGGAAGTCAAGTTTGGTTTGAGTACTGAAATTTTAAGAAGGCCTTTTTTCAGTTTATACACCCGTGGGTGAATCCATCGTTGCTCATAAAGTTTATCGTGGTTGTCCTATTTTTGTGTTGCGTGAAGGTTTCCTATGTGACCTTGTGGAATTTTAGATGTTTGACTTTGATGTGATTCTCAAAATGGGTTGGTTGCATGCATCATACGCCTCTATAGATTGTAGAACCCGGAAGCTCAAAAACTTTCGAATGAACCCATTCTCGAATGGAAAGGTAGTGACTCCACTATTAATGTTCTATTTATTTCCTACCTTAAGGCCTGAAAGATGATCTCTAAGGGGTATATTGATAATATTGTGAGGACGATGTGGGGTTCGAGTCACCTACTCTTCAGTTTGTCTCGATAGTGAATGAATTTTAGGATGTGTTCCCCAAAGACTTGCCTGGTACTTCTCTCGAAAGGGAAGTAGATTTTGGCATGGATTTTCTCTCGGATACTCAACCTATCTCTATTTCTCCTTATCGTATGGCGCAGACTGAGTTACAAGAATTGAATGATCACTTGAAGGATTTGTTAGAGAAGGGTTTCATTAGGCCAAGTATATCTCTATGAGGTGCTCCGGTATTATTTGTAATAAAGAAAGATGGATCTCTTTGGATGTGTATTGATTATAGGTAATTGAATAAGGTAACCATCAAGAATAAGTATCTGTTTCCTGGAATCGATGACTTGGTTGATCAACTTCAAGGGCCTACCTATTTCTCAAACATTGACCTTTGTTTAGGTTATCATTTTAGAATATGTCCGGGTCAAATAACAATGATTTGCAGCACTTCTTTTTACACTATTGCGGAAACCCATCAGTTGAAGGTTAAGGAGTGTGATATTCCCAAGACGGCTTTTCGGACTAGGTACGTGCACTTTGAATTTATGATGATGTCATTTGATTTAACTAATGCTCCAGCCGTGTTTATGGATCTTATGAACCGAGTATTCATGCAACCCATTCCTTGACATTTTTATGGTTGTCTTGATTGATGATATGCTCATTTACTCCCGGAGTGAGCAGGAGCATATGGATCATTTGAGGTTGGTCCTTCACACCTTGAGAGAGAATAAGTTGTATGCTAAGTTTAGCAAATATGAGTTTTTGTTGGGTGAAGTATCTTACCTTGGTCATGTGGTGTAAGGACCCAAAGTTTTGTATAGCTTTGGTGACTCTTGAGATTAGATTTCAGAAAGTTTTGGACCAAGGTGACACCTTATGGAACATCCAAGCTTGATCTAAGTTCACTTTCAGGACTTCACTTCAAACTCATTTATGTTGCTTAAGGCCATCATAGATCCCTTACATCAAGCTAAGGTCAAAGGGATTTCTGTTCGCTAAGTTTGACACAAGTACAAGCAGAAGGCTCAACTTTACAGAGGCATATCACTTAGCACAAAAGGAACTATATGGACCACGACATACCAAATTAAATCACTTTGAGTTACCTTTGTAATGGACTTTGTTTCACCTCATTTCGAGTTCGAGATCATTTTCGTGAGACCCTCCTGTGCAGTGATGTCAGACGGACAGTTTGACGGGCAGTGTTGCCTTGGACGAGATGTTTGCATGGAGATGCGCTAAAAATAGCTATTTTTGCCTAAGGGATGGGAAGCCCTTTTAGTTAGCTTCACAATGCACTTGGTTTCACCTAATTCTGTTGTCGGATGAAGGAGTTTCGATCATTTTCGTGAGACCCACTTGTGTGTGGTGTCAAACGGACAACTTGACGGGTAGTGATGCCTTTGACGGGCCATTTGGGTCGGCTGGGACTGTAAAGTCCATTTTTTCCCTAAGGAATGTGACACGGCCAGTGGCACGGGCCGTGTGGCTTACCACTGACTGTGTGGAGGGTCGTGAAGTGTGCAAATGAGACAAGATTGACATGAAGGGGAGTTTTGTGGCTAAGTGTTGTGCCACAGCAACCTTCACGGGCCGTGGAATGCTTGACGAGCCATCTGGCCAGGCATGGAGCCTCCTGTTCCCATTTTTCCCACCACGTATTGTTGGATTAACTACAACACGGTCCGTGAAAGTGGCCGTTAAAGTGACATCGACACTAACTTTTTCTCAAGTGTTCCAATTTGAATTTTGTGGCTAATTCTTGTTCCATGAGCACTCCATACGACCCGTGGAGTGCTACACGGCCAGTCAAACCTCAACTGGGGGGCACACTTTGTCAAAATTTCCATCAGATCACTAATGGTGTTTTCATAAATTTTAATTACTCTAATGACCTTTTTGGGCTTCCAGTGCTATCTCAACCTCACCAAAAGACCTAAACACTATTCCAAAGGATCAACCTCATTACCCTCATATCAAATACACTCTCAATTCTCTCAAGAACCTCCATCAAGATCCCAATGCAAATTCAAGGAAACTCAAGAGCAAACTTTGGATTCCAAGACCCACTTCAAAACTTCAAGACTTTCATAATTCAATTTCAATAAACTCAAAGTCTTAGGTATGTGGCTTGATCCTTGATTCCTTCCAATCAAGGAGACCCAAAATTATTTTCAAGAAAACCTACATCGATTTCGCTTACTTAAATTTGGGTTTTTGAATATTATAATTCCTAAAATTCTATTGATGCATTGGTAGTGTTTATTTGATGAATTTAATGTGATTTGAACCGTTATATGAAGGTTTACTTTAGGTTTATGAAATTACAAGTAGGAATGTCCCTTCTTAAAAGCTTGTTCATGCATGGGTGAACTTATGATAGATTTAAATATGGATTTGATGGTGTATTTACTTTAATTTCACAATATATTGTTGATTTGGGATCTAAGACTAATTACCAATGCCTTCTTCATATCATACATATCATATGCATTCATGTTCATGAGAATTTATGGAAATTATGTGATGGGTTAAGCCCAATTATGTACTATGATATGATTTTAATAAAATGTTGGATATGACAAGAATGTGATCACATATATGTCTATTGAATATTGCTCTCTGAGCATTTTGGGTGCTTGAACCATTTTGTATACGAATGTGCTATCCCTATGCATGAGTATATTGACTATGAAGCTATAATTTTGGCATTTAAGTCTAAGTATGAATTGCTATGAATGGTATTTGGCTTTGAAGATTAAGGATGCATTGAAATGATCTTAGAAATCAATATTATCTTTGAAAGCATATATATGTATGTATGTATTCTAATGGGATGATGACTTAGCACCGATGGATGGGGTGTTTGCTCTCTTTCATTGAACTATGTGCCTAGAATAGGTTTGCTTTTCAAAATTGGAGTTGTCCTGTAAGGAAATATCCCTCCAAAATAGGAGTTGTCCTATAAGGAGAAGAAATACTATGATTTTATTGTTCATTTGTGAAAATCCTATCCGAAATGCGAGTTGTTCCATAAGGAAGGTTACTTCATGCGAAGTGGGAATTGTCCCGTAATGTTAAGTATGGTCTACCCTTGGCAAGTAGACCACCTCTTTACTGATGAGGGGATTATATCGTGATTCTAAGTAATAGCTCGCTTGGTCTTACTCATCTCAATTAAGGTCATATCCCCATTATATATGAGCATCATTTGCATTCATGCATCATGAATTTCATAGCATCTTGTTATGTTACATTCCTTGCTTAAATATCTTTCTACATTATGTGCTCTTGTCATCTAACATTGATTTGTAGGTTTTGCTAAGTTACATGCATTGCACCCCGCATACTTAGTACATTCAAACGTACTAAAGCATAATTCGAGATGCATCATAATAGACCACGAACCCGTCCATGCCATTTGGTAGAGTCAAAACCAGAGCCAATGTAAGTCGATCCTTCAAAGTTTGAAAACTCTTCTTACACTCATCCGACCATACAAACTTATCCTTCTTTTGAGTCAATTTAGTCAGTGAAGAGGCTATAAATGAGAACCCCTCAACGAACCTTCTATAATAGCCCGCTAACCCAAGGAAGCTTTGAATGTCTGAAGGAGTCAATGGTCTAGGCCAATTCTTTACTACCTCGGTCTTCTACGAATCCACCTTAATTCCATCACCGGACACCACATGACGCAGAAAAGCAATCTCACCCAACCAAAACTCACACTTGCTAAATTTGGCATACAACTTCTTCTCTCTCATGGTTTTCAAAATCGACCTCAAATGATCCATATGCTCCCATTCGCTTCTGGAATAGATAAGAATATCATCAATGAAAACAACCACAAAACTATCAAGAAAAGGCTTGAACACTTGATTCATGAGATCCATGAACACAGTCGGAGCATTATTTTAGCCGAATGACATCACAACAAACTCAAAGTGCCCATACCTCATTCTAAAGGTCGTCTTGGGAATGTCACATTCACGAACCTTTAAATGATGATACCTGGAATGGAGGTTGATCTTTGAAAAGTGAGTATCCCCTTGAAGTTTGTCAAACAAGTCATTGATCCTAGGCAATGAATACTTATTCTTAATGGCAACCTTATTCAATTTCCTATAATTGATACACATATGAAGAGATCCATCTTTCCTTCTTACAAATAACACCGGAGCACCCCATGGAGATATACTTGGCCTGATGAAACCCTTCCATAACAAATCTTTCAACAGATCCTTCAATTCCTTCAACTCACCCAGTGCCATACGATAGGGAGGAATAGAGATAGGTTGAGTATCAGGAAGAAGATCTATGCCAAAGTCTACTTCCCTGTTCAGGAGGGATACCGTGCAAGTCTTCGGGAAACACGTCCTGAAACTCATTCACTATCGGAACAGACTCAAAAGTAGGCAATTCATACTCTACATCTTTAACCCTCACAATGTGATATATGCATCCCTTGGAGATCATCTTCCGAGCCCTGTGGTAGGAAATAAACCAACCTTTGGTAGCAGAGTCACTACCTTTCTATTAAAGAATGGGCTCACCGGGAGGTTGGAACTTGACCTCCCGGGTTCTAGGATCTACAGAGGCATATGTTGCATGGAACCAATACATCCCAAGAACATCAAAATCAGACATTTCTAGTTCCACACGATCACATAGGAATATCTTATGCAACACCGAAATGTACAACCACGATATAATCTATGTGCAACAACATATTCAGCCATGGGTGTATAAACCAAGTAAGGCTCCCTCAAAATTATTGGATTCAAACCAAATTTAATAGCAAACAAAGGATTCATAAAAGACAAGTTAGCACCAAGATCAAGAAAAACATAACCATCAAAATCAAAGACTTCTAACGTACCAGTCACAACATCCGGAGCCTCTTCAACTTCCTGACGTGCATGAAGAGCATAGAACCTATTGTTCCTCGGAGCGACACCCTGAGGAGCCCTTAGCTGTCCTTGACCTTTCTGAAGGTTCTTGGGACAGTCGTCAACTTTGTGATTCTTATCACCGCACCTAAAGCAAGCACCCAATTCTCTCCAACAAAGACCTGTGTGGTGTTTCCTACATTAAGTACATATAGGTTTCCCCTGACCACCATCAACAGGTGCCCTAAGAGGAGGCACCTAATCATGAGCAACCCGAGCAGATGAACCTTTTCCTTCATGGAAACGGCCAACAGGGCCCTTTTAGGATCCTACATCCTCCTCCCCTTGAGTTTCTCCCCTTTGATTTGCTCGGAATAAACCATAGGTCTGGAGATATCCATATCCCGATTAAGCATAGCCATACGACATTCTTGAATAAGCAAGTCAGAAATGCTGGAGATGAATTTGTGCATTCTTGCACGAGGATCAGACACAGGTGTTGGGGCATAATTGGAGAGCTTGGTGGACTTGAGGACATAATCCTTCACACTCATATTACCCTTCCTGAGGTTGATAAACTCGGTCATCTGCTTCCCTAAGCTCAAGTGGTAAAAAACAATCCAGAAAAAAGCAAGCTTGAACTCTTCCCAATTTATAACATCACCACAAACCCTCTCCATAAACCACTAAGTATACCACACCCGTGCTATATCGTTCAACTGATAAGTAGCTAGCTCAGCCCTCTTCTCAGAAGTGACAGCCATGACATTAAGTACTTTTAAGAGCTTGTCAATGAACTCCTGAGCATCCTCGTCAGCCTTAGAGCAAAAGAAGTCCGGAGGATTCATTCGGGTGAAATCTCTCACTCTGGAAGCTGGAGTGGAATCCTGAGGAAGGTTAGCCTGCCTAGACTGAATAGTCACCACTTGGGCAAGCATGGCAAAGGCCATACGAAACTAACTATGGGTTATAAGCTCATCCCGAGGCTGTTGTAGTGCTTGACCCTCATTATCTGGGGCTGGTCTGGCAGGTCTACCACGAGGCATCTTCTGAAACAAAGTAAGGATACCATCAAGGGTCAAGAGCTAAACCAACTATTTACACCATGACATAAGACATGAAGAAGTGAGACAATTCCTAGAACGTCATTGTAGCCTCCAACTCATAGGCATAGTGTACTTCACACCCATGATTAGGACTTTATTTGCAGCATGTTGGACTCCGAGGATCATTTATAAACCTAGGGTTCTGATACCATCTTTGTCGCGACCCGAACCTAGGGCCTAGATATGACATGGTGTATGGGAACCCGAGACTCCCCAAACAAGCCTCAAGATATCAAAACTCGTATCATCGGTTTGGAAGCATAGTAAAAAATTAACACATAGTTCTAAGGGACGAGAAAGTAGGACTCACGCTATGGAGGCAATTCGGGTCTTAGGATCTTTCCATCAACATGAGAACAAGTCACATATCAGTACTTAAAGATAACTATATACATAACATAGACTTAACCGTATCACATAGCATATAACGTGAAGAGGCTTATAAGATGTCCAACAATGCCTCTAAGTAGATGGGTCAAGGGCCAAGACAAACCCCGGGCTCACCCTCAAAACATAAGGAGAAGTAAGTAACATAGGTAGATAGATGGTGGTGCTTCCTCGAAAGACAAGACTCACCACTACAAGTAAATTCGGAATCTGAGCTAAACGTCGAATGGTGGATGGTCAAAGTCCTCGGTCCCTGCATGGTAAAATCATGTAGGTAAGAGTATGCATTAGTACGTTTGAATGTACTAAGTACGCGGGGTGTGATGCATGTAACTTACCAAAATCTGCATATCAACGTTAAATGAGTAGGCACATAATATCGAAAGAGTTGAATATCAAAGAATGTAATACAAGAAGATGCTATGAAAATCATGATGCATGGAATGCAAATGATGCACTCGCTTATATATATTGGGGATGTGACCTCGACCAATATAAGTAAGACCAAGCGGCTATTACTTGGAATCCCGATGAAATCCCCTCATCGGCAAAGAGGTGATCTACTCGCCAAGGGTAGACCATACCTCACCTTAGGGGACAACTCTCTCTTCGTATAAAGTAACCTGCCTTACGGGACAACTCCCTCTTCAGATAGTGTTTTCACAAAATCACAATCAAATCATTTCTTCTACTTATGAGACAACTCCCTCTTTGGATCGAAAACCTATGCTAGGCACATAGTTCAAGGAAAGGGAGAGGGCCCTTGGGGATAGCC
>JAPFFP010060729.1:0-27005 GCA_026153255.1 Solanum medicagineum | reverse complement strand
CCCCCAAATCATTCACCCCATTCACTATTTCGATCAAAATCCCCGCTACCCACATCATTTTCCAATGAGAACTCCGGCGTGGACAACATTCTCTAGGGTTTGGCGTGATTTTCTATCTATTTTGCATTGGCTCAATTCTTCCACCATTTGGTAAGCTTTGTGGTTACTTTTAACGCACTATTGGGGTGAGTTTCATTCTTTAGATGGTGGTGTATCTGATTTAACCATGAAGATTCATACACATGTGGTAATACTTTGGTCTAGACATGAAAACTAGGGGTTTGGGAGCTTTGAAATTGTTGCTACGAATTAAAGCGTGTTCGGAATTCTTGTGTGGGTAATCATAGCTGTGAGAATATTAGCCCCTTCATGTAGTGCTTAAGTGTTTTTTGAACGTTGGCAAATTATTCTCAGGAATGGAATGTTGGAAAGTGTGGGTGTGTTTTAATGTGCCACATCTTGTTAGGCTTACTTAAAAGTGTATGAATTCTCCATGCATCTCAATGGAATGTTTTGTTGATAACGAGTGTGAGTTTGGAGATGAAATTGCTCTTTTGGGTTTGTTTGATGTAATATGGGATTGACTTTGATCTTTAGGGGTAATGGTTGTTATAACTACCCGATATCGTAGTGGGTCTATTTGCGCATCGAATTTATTGTATTGCTCTTAACATTGCCAATTCTTTGTTTGTGTTTGATTTACTTATGGTTCTTGTGGGAATGCTTTAGGCAGTACAGTTTCCTTCTGTTTCTAGCTACGAGGCCCCCCATGACTTGTAGGGTACCCTACGAGTCGTAGTGGTTCCTCGTACCAGGAAACAATCACATATGGTTCCTCTACATTTCTCATACGAGATCCATCTATGACTCATAACATATGCTACGACTCGTAGTAAGGGTCTCGTAAGACTGATTGAGATTTCAAAAATGCCTCTGGAGTGAGGTACGAGGCTAGATTACGACTCATAGGCCACCCTACGGGTCATAACTGCACCTCATATTGATCTCAAATTGCATTTTCTCAGAAACATTTGCACTAGGAGGCTAGTGTACGACTCGTAGGACACCTTACAAGTCGTACCTGTACCTCATAGCTATAGACCTGCAAATGTATCAGTGATTTCTATTCTTAAGTGTTTTAGTTTCTTGTTCTTTGTTATGTGATTTGTTTGATCAAACATCTTGATGCTCACATGTATTATGTGGTTGGCTTGTAGATATCATGCCTCCGAAGTACAAACGAGCAATCCAAAAAATTCCAACAAAGGTTAGTGGATGAATCTTTTGAGACTGAGAGATCCAAGGGCTCTGCAGAACTGCACAGGGTCAGAGTAGATCCAAAAGAAAATGTACCTCGGACCCGGGCACGTACAACTCAGGCACCCGTGGAAGTCAGCAGTTCCTCTCAGTCTGAAAAGGAGGAACAGGAGGGTGATGGAGACAGGTCTGAGAGCAGCTTAACACAGATGACCCCCACATACTCGGGGTCAGAGTTAGAGTCTGAGAGAACCTCACAGACCCAATAGGAAGAAGTCAAACCACAGCTCCCAGCCGACCACAGATGGTGCGTTGCAGGAACGAATGAGATATATGACCAGGGGCTAGAGTCAAAGTGTCAGGGCAAACCAGTTCAACAATTCCATAAGGAGTCTAAGCTAAAAGGACTCTAGGCTGGATAGGGTGCCAGGGTTAGATGCGGAGATAGCTAGACATGGACTATGATGGATTACACAGCAGTTGGGCAAGTATGCCCCTTACGTGGTCCGTGAGTTTTATGTCGCTTATCTTGCTATACTTCACCGAGGGCTGCCAAAGAATAAGAAGTTGATTGATTAGACTAGGTTACGAGTGGCCCAAGTTCGGGGTAGAAGAGTTCCTATTTCAGAGGAGATTATCCGATAGATTTAGTTTGGGCTCACCTATAGAGTGCCTCAGTCCATCGCAGAGTACGATGGTCACATTGAGAAAATGAGGAGCGCGATGAGTGAGAAAAATGTTGGGGCCAAGACATAGCTGCTACAATTAATAGCCAGCCAGATATGTGAGGAGGGGTTTGAGCCGACATGGGTTACAAACCACGCAGATCCAATAGTGAAAGCCCACCTCTCTTTTCGGGCCAATTTTTGGTGGTCCATTATCCGTTGGCATATCTGGCCTACTTTCACGGATACTGTGTTCACCTTGGAGTGAGCTGTGTTATTATCCAGCATTCTAGCTAGTTATGAGATGGATCGGGCTCGGATTATCTCCGAGCAGATCCATAAGTCCGCCGTCTGAACAAACACCTCACTGCTATCCCATATTTTGATCCACCGATTATGTAGTGTAGCAGGTGTTCCTACGGATCCCTCACCGGGACCAGCATATCGAGGCCGCAAGCACTGTGGATCCCAAGCCTGATAAAGGCTGATAAGAACCCGATAGCCCTAGATCGTGCAGCTCCTTCGGCTATCCCAGATCCACTCCCGATTGAGCCTCAGACTTAGGGTTCAACTCCAGCCCCTACCAGCACTACTTCAATCATTGAAGAGCCTACGCTAGCTAGTGAGATTGAGTCTACACCATTCTCCAATACTCCAGCACCAGTGGCATCCACATTACAAGTTGATACTCTTATTTCTGCTGTTGCTTTTCAGGAACTGGTGCACAGAGTGGCTACAATGGAGTCCAAGATACAGGCTTTAGCAGCATAGGTCAGACCTATGGGTCATCCAGACCGTACAGGACTTAGAGGAGAGGATAAAGGCATTCATCCGTCATTTGGTTGATGAGAGAGTAAGAGCGGTGGATGCCTTAGTCGATGGTTTCGAGGCGAAAGTCCAACAGTGACTTGGGAGTGTTCGTCCTACTTACACGAGCGTAGTGACATAGGAGCTAGCCAAATTTAAGATCGACTTATTGCAGATGTTAGCAATCCCTGTTGTAGTCTCGAAGGTGGTACCGGCGGTTGATGAAGTTTTTGATTAGTTAGTTGACCGCCTGCATGCTCACGGGAAGAGGCCCTCGAGACAGATGACCGAGAGTTGGGCCAGAAGAGGTCTAGACCTAATGACCCAGCAACCCCAGAGGACGAGCCGATACCAAAAGAGGTACTGCAGGAGTCGATCCTGTTTGCGGCTATATAGAGAGATAAGGAGTAGCAGACTACACATGGAGAGGGTAGCTTACATACAGCTGCGACCCAGATTGCTGAGGAAGAGGTCATGACCCAGGACCATGTTGACCAGATAGATACCGGTGCTTGAGCACCATGATGTTTGTAGTTCTGACCCTAGTCCTTATCTTTCATATATGGATACTTTGTTGTTTCAATTAGACGATATTTTTATCATGTTGGTTTTGGATTTGTTTAAATGTTTTATGTTGAATGTTGTTTTTACATATATATATATATATATGCTTTCGTTATTTGTTTTTCGTTCATCTCTTTACTTTGACGACAACGTATTCTATTTTGGTGAGGTGTGGGAAGTTATGGATTAAGGTGAAGTCTGAGTAGCCTCGAGTCCATAACTTCCCCTATTTTTGATCCCAAGATTTTCTTGTCGTGTTTCTTTTTCCTTGTGGATGTGTATTTTTCTGTTGAACCGGCATGTTTAGGTAGTATCGATAATGTGTAAATACATAAAAGTATTATCTGTTGCCATATACATAGTCTTTAAATGCTTTTCGAATGATTTTAAAAAATTAGGTATCCTCAAAATTTTTGAGATTGTGGTTATTGATGCATTCATGCATTTGGAGTATCTGGCAATGTTTGTTCTGATAATGTGAAGGTAAGCTGAGGCTGGAAGCATGACCTGTGAGTCTATACTTGATTATGTATGCAATGCCATACGTGTTATGAGCTTATTTTGCTCCATTGATGCATTGTGTATTGACTTACAACTTGCCTTATTACTTTAAGATTGGTTTAGTGATGTGGTTTATTTAGAAGAGATCTTTGGCCTTTGTTTTGTTAATGAGCCCACTCTTGCCTAAATGACCTACCAAATGAGCGAGTGAATCCCTTGTTCCAAAGTTTTGAGCTTCTCATGTACTCATTCTTTCTTGACGCCTTGCTAGCTTAACCTTGTTTGATGAAATACCTTGATTGTGGCCCTGGTCTATCCTTGAACATGTGAACCTTGATTGAGGCTAAAAGCCTAAGTTGAGGGTGGCTACAAATTATGGCCCTAGTTTGGAGAATAGATATTGTGTGCTTCACCTCAGGCTAAAAGTCTAAGTTGAAGGTGGCCTTTATTATGGTAAAGTAGTAAAAATAAGGTGGTTGGTTTGGAAAGAAAGAAAGAAATGAATAATCATGAGCTAGATGAAGAGAACGAAAAAGGCGTCATGTAGGCATAGAGTATGTGTTAGTACGTTTGAATGTACTAAGTATGTAGGATGCAATGCAACAAGAGATAGCCAGCATAATCAAAATGCATAACAATAGGTAATAGGCATAATATAACAATATTGCATGTATGATTAATGCTTGAGTAAAACATGCTTAAGTAACTCATACTTATATAGGATAGCATATGTGTAGAAAGGACCAAACTAGATTCCAAAGTACAAACCCCTTGGTAAGCTGGTGATGATGCCTCCCCATCGCCTAGGTGCCAAGGTACAAACCCCTTGATAGGTTAGAGGATGGTCACACCCTACCTTCCATGGTGATTAAGTCATACCCCTTAATTGGCTATGGTCAATCCAACACTATACAGAGAGATATCATACACATACTTTCTTTTTATCATCATCACAACATTATATACGTACTCTTCCTTCATCATCATAACATCATATACATACTCTTCTTTCATCATCTTAACATTATTCATAGCATAATACATGCTATGGACCTTCAATTCCTCAAGAAACCATAACCGGACATTTTATAAAACACTTTGCGGGTGTACAATGGGGATATAAGACCATGCACTTTAGAGATGAAATCATGCAGGAAAATCAGTGTTAAAACTTTTAATCAACACGCTGCAACACCCCCAGGACATTCACATCAAAACCTCTCATCAATTTGAACATTAGATCCAAGATTTGAATCTCAAAACATGCTAAAACAACCTACTTTCATGAACTAAAATCATTGTGCAGTAAATTTCTCAATATACAAGATCCACATGTAAAATAAACTTTAAATCATGCAATATTAATTGAAAGAGGCTTTAGGCACAATAGGTGGAAGGACCCAATGGTTCAACACCACATACTTTAGGTCTAGAGTTGCTTGGAATTGAGATTGGGAAGAATGGAGACTTGGAAATGATCTTTGAATCCAATCTTGTTCTTGGGTTTCCTTGAAATTGAATTGGAGCTTGATGGAGGATTTTTAGAGAGTTAAGAGTGTATTTGAGATGAGAATAATGAGTTCTATCCATTGGAACCTTGTTTAGGTCCTTTAGGAAGGTTAAGGTAGCATGGAAGTCTAAAATGGGCATTAGAGTAATTAGCATTTACGAAAATGCCATTAGTGAATGGATGGAAAAATTCACAAAGTGTCATCTCACTAGAGACTTCACTGGCCATGTGGCACTCTACGGGTCGTGTGGAGTGCCCGTGGCAAGTCTTACACAGAAAAATGGAATTGTAACCCTTGAGAAAAAGTTAGCATTGACGTCACTTTGACGGCCACTTTAACGAATTGTGTAGTGTTACACGGACCGTTTACTAGTCCTTCCCACCTCACTTAGACAAGAAAATGTTGCAAGCCAGAAAACTCCCAGGTGCCACGGCCCGTATCCCTTCACACAAGCCTACAACGCAGTCGTGGCCTATGCCTTAGCTTCCAATGCCATACCACGCCTAGCCAAGCCTCCTAAAACAGCTCCACACCCCTCCTCACGACCAGTGGTGAGTCACATGACCCGTGCCATTGGTCATGGACCAATACATAGCCTCACCTTGCCATTTTCCAGCCCCAAACATTTCTCACAACCTATACAAGGCCACACTGCCCTTATAGGTACCCGTGGGGCTTCACTACATGGGAGTCTCATGAAAACAGTCATAACTCCTTTATCTGACATAAGAATGTGGTGAAACCAAGTGCGTTGCAAGATAACTCAAAGGGCTTTCATTTGACATGTCATGGGCCACCCATTTCAAAATGTTCCAAGAGTTATGCTTGTTTAAAGTTGAGCCTTGCATGAACCATTACTCAAAGCTCAAGTCTTAGAGAAGTCTTGGACTCATTTAGGTACTAGGAGTCTCCCATGAACATAATACACCCCAAACCTGACCAAATGAGGCTTGAAACATGGATACGTAAGAGCATAGAGTTACGGGGTCACAAATAGATGGACAGAATGGTGTATTTTATAATACGATGCCAGTGGATGAATATAATATGCTTGTACCACATGGTTAGATTGGATTTGAACCTAATAGGAATCAACATGAAACCTTTCAAGATGATAGAGTTCATGAAATGATACATGATGTTTTCGGAGTTCAAAGGGGGATGGAACCTGACCAATTCTTTAATGAACCTTCTAATGAAGAAGCTAGATGCTTCTATGCAGAATTAGAAGAGACTAGCTGTCCATTATATGAGGGGAGTTTGCATTCCCAATTGTCAGTAGCAGTTAGATTAATGAATATTAAAATCATATTGAAATGTTCCTAATGCGGCTATGGACTCAATGGTTGATCTCTTGGGTGAGTTGGTTAATCCTGAGTTTAACATACCCAGGAATTTCTATCAAGCAAAGAAACTTGCTTCCAGATAAGGATTATCACATCATATAATTGATTGTTGTGTTAATGACTGCGTGTTATACTACAATAATGATACTGAATTGGAAAATTGTAAGTTGCGGTGATGCTTGTTATAAGAGGAGTTTGGCTGGAAAGGTGAATCCAATTAAGACGATGCATTATTTACCTCTTATTTTTAGACTAAAGATGTTGTATGTGTCGATGAGGTCTGCCCCACATATAAGATGGCATCATGAATATAGAAGGTCGTCGGTGTCTTGTCTGATCTATTTGATGGGGAAGCATGGAATCATTTTGATAATGTATACCCCAACTTTGCTAGAGAGCCTAGAAATTTTAGATTCGGGTTGTGTGTAGATGGTTTCACACCATTCTCTAATTCTGCCACACCTTATTCTTGTTGGTCGGTATTTTTTACTCCATATAGTCTTCCTCCTAAAATGTGCATGACAAGTCCATTCATATTTTTAAGTTGTGTTATTCTAGGTCCCCGTAATCCAAAAAGTTTAATTGATATCTATTTACAACCATTGATAGATGGACTTAAACAACTATGGTTTGAAGGTGCAGTGACGTATGACATATCAACTAAGCAGAATTTTGATATGCGTGCTTATTTAATATGGACTATTAACGATTTTCCTGTATATGGTATGTTGTCTAGAATTCTTTTCATGACATTTTATCAAACAGTTGGTGGGAACATAAGGACATATGCTCTAAATCGTGCAAATTTTAGTGCATGGATCATGAAATAGTAAGATCAATGCATTTCAAAATCTTTAAAATCAACCCATAAATGTCATAGTAAAGCCCCATCTTGGGTATCATGAATTTCACATCAAAACTTCACAATAATTCATAGTTTTCATAGCTTGAATCATGCATAATCTCAATAGACATAGATCAACTCATGGGATAAACTTGAAAATGGATATTCTTGCATAATCAATTGATACTTGATAAAACCCCAACATAATTCAGCTCATAATTCAAAATAAGAGATACACACAAGTAATACAACTCAAAATAATGCAATTTTCATAAAATAGGAAGGTTGGACTCCATGGGTGAAAGGACCGATTAGATGAAACCCACATAGCATAAACTTGAGTATCATTGTAAAGATTTCGGGACCCAAGGATTTAATCCCAACCAGACTCAAAGATTTTGAGACGCAAGGACTGAAATCTTGAGATGAGATTGAAGGAAACTTGAGGCTTGGATTGAATCCTTGAGTCCCAAAGTTGAGTTGAAATCCATAGATTTGAATTAGAGAATTAATGGAGTCTTAGAGAGGTATTAGAGAGGGTTTTTGAGTGATATAGATTTGAATAAAAGGGCTAAGTATGGGAGATTTCACGTTTCAATAGGCATGGGGCTATAATCCAATGCCCTTCTCTGAAATAGAAAATCAAGGAAAAACTAACACTGCTCCGCGTCCTTAGCGCGACGCGAACCCATCGTGGACAACCATTGTTTTCCAAAAAGTTAGCAAAATTTATTTTTTGCTATGGGTCCTCTAAAATCCAGGTTATACCCATTTTATATTTATTTTCCACTCAATTTCACCCCCTTATTGAGAATATGAAGTCAAATTTCAAAATCATGCACAGATTTTGAGATATATGAAAATTATGATTATGGGGCTTTCTGAAGCACACGCGGGGCGTTTCAATATCTCCCTCTTGGGAACATTCATCCCCAAATATCAAAGAAACATGCATGACAGAAGTAATCATGAATTTCAGCCCGACATGAATGCAATAAATACACTTAAACATCATTATAAAAAATCTCAACATGAATGTCAAAAATCACCATAAACTTGTTATTATAAACATGAATCCGTGCAATATGACATGAGGGATGAAACTTAAGACTTAAAATCATAGATGGAACCGAATTTCTTATGTTAGGCTTGAATAAAGTGAAAGAGGTACGAGTATCGCTTCCTTATGTCTGCTTTCAGCCTCACAAGTGGCACTTTTAATTTGTTGATTCCTCCAAAGGATCTTGACGGATGCTACATCTTTATTCCACAACTTTTACTAGTCTATCCAATATCTCAATCGGGGACCTCCTCTGCTAGCATCATACGAAGGTTTACTCCATTTAAGGACAAGGATGAAAAGGATAAATCTTTAGAAGATCAAAGGAGGCCCATAACAGGATCTCAAACTAAGGAGTTTAATGATAAGCTCAATGGCCTTCAATTGTAAATCCAAATGTGTCTTGTTGGGGAAGAAGAGCTAAAGCCCAAGAATGATGAATTGTCCAAATGGTACAATTACTTGGTGGTCCAAATTCAAGTCCAAGATGAAGAATTTTAGGGTTAAATTTCCTACAAATAAGGCCAAGAAGAGTCCAAGAATCAGCCACAACAAAGGTTGCTTTTTGCCCAAGTTTGCAAAGAAGACTAGTCAAACTTTCCAAATTTGTCAAGATTCTTTTCCTAGTTAGGTTTTACCTTATTTACTTATTTAAATATAATTTATTAATATTTTCCTTGTCCTATTTAAGGTATCCTAGTACCATTTAATGCTTTCCTAGAACATCTAGGTCTATTCCTAGTTAAGGTAACTTTATTTTCTTTCTAGAGTAGGATTTACCTTGTAATTTTCTTTCTAGGTTTTAGATACTCCTTGGTCTTAACCTAAGGAATCCTGGACATCCAAGGACCCTATAATATATATAGGAGTCTTTTTTTCTTTTATTAAAGATAATTAGATTGATATTAATAATATTTGAGAGAGTTCTATTGAACCTTTGCGACTTGTTCTTTGATAATTTATCCTTAAAACTTTACTAGTTCATAGTTTGAGGTATAAAATACTTTCTTCATGTGATATCTTTGATTTCTTTTTGATATTCTTTAGAAGGTGATTTGTTTACTTATTAATTATTGTCTTTAGTTACTCTTAAAGCTGTCAAGATCCAAATCTGTTCAAGATCCAAATCTAATATTTTGATTCATTTTTTCAAGTAAAGACATTAGATTTCTTCCATAAATCTTTGTGCGTTGTTACTTGAATCTTGTCAATGCCTTAGAATATCAATTTCTTGGAAATTCTTCGATCTTTCCTTTGAATTCTTTAATTAGGCTTTCTCTTTTTTTTTTTTGGTTGTTGCTTCCGCATTCTAGTATTCAGTCCATATTTATATTGTTTCTACCCTTGATCCTATCAAGTGGTATCAGTGCGATTCAATCAAGATTCCGTTCTTGGTAATTCTTGGGATTTCATAAATATAAATAGTAAAAAAAAAAATTTAAAAAAATTAAAAAAAGGAATTAAGAAGAGGGGATTCTTAATCTTTAAGGATAAGAGGAATTCTTTTTCTTATAGTTATATAATTCTAATAAGTTCCTTTTTATTCGTGTTTAGTTTCAAATAAATCCTACTTTTTCTAGGACTAGTTCTTTACTTTCTTTTGTTCCCCAAAAATCTATATTTTATTACTAAGAACTCGATACTTGTTTGGGTTTAATTATAAATATACAAAATACTCTTGTTCAAAGGTTATTTTAGGGGAAAAAGACAAGTGTGAGTGAGTTTAAAAGAGGGTAAAAACCATATTAAGTGTGTGATACTTAGTAATCTTTTTAAGATATCTAATTAAGGTGGTGATGAGGAAATGACTCGTTTAGAAGCCGAGATTAAAGGAAGGAATGACTTCACCCTTTAAGCTATGCACCAACAATTCGAGAGATGGAACCTTCAATTTAGAGAGATGAAAAATATGAATACCGAGCAAAATGAGACCATAGTTGGAATTAGGAGGAAGAATAATGCCATACCACCTAATAATGTTAGGCCCCAAGTTAGAAAGAATGTACTCCATGTTCTTTTTGTAAATCCTGAATATGAAAATGATGATTTTGATGGTGAATTTAATCTAGAAAGAAGAGATAGAAGGGGACAAAGAGGTAGAGTAGAAGATGATTTAGAACTACTTAATGATGGTATAATTTGGGCAGTGAGGAGAATTGTGACTATCAATTTGGGTAGTAGTGATGAAGGACAGAGGTTGCATTTATTCCATACTAGATGTTAGATAAAGGAGAAGACTTATTCTATGATTATTGATGGGAGAAGTTGTGCAAATGTGGTGAGTTCATACTTGGTAGATAAGCTGGGATGCATGCATGAAACACTCTACCCCATATAGGCTCCAATGGTTGATCAATAGTGGAGAGGTAAAAGTAAATAAACAATGCATGATTTCATTCAATGTTGGTAGGTAGATGATATTCTGTGTGATGTAGTTCAAATGCAAGCATGTCATGTTTTACTTGGTCAACATTGGCAATATGATAGGGATACTACTAATCATGGGAGAAAGAATATGTACAGTCTTCTGCATAATGGTAAGAAATTTACTCTTGTACTATTATCTCCTTCACAAGTTTTGAAGATCAGAAATGATTGAGGGAAACAATGGTAAAGCAAAGGAAAGAGATAAAAAGTGACTTGAGGGAAAAAAAAGGGCGAAGAGATAGATAAAAAGAGAGATGCCTGAGAAAAAGAGAGAGAGGGCAGCAAACTAAGTAAAGAGGTAAAAGAGGGTTTGAATCAAGAAATAAAAAGTTTTTGTGAGAGGAAGAAGTCTAAGGAAAAGAAAAAAAAGAGTCTACGTGTAAAATATAAAGAGTGTGAATGCTAGAAAAGAGGGGCTGCCATAGTACTAGTTACTTACAAGGAAGTGTTGATTAACCTTAAAGAACTAACTTCTTCTTTGCCAAATAGTCTTTCTTCTCTTTTGCAGAGTTTTGAAGATGTTTTTCCTAATGATACTCCAAAGGGATTGCCACATTTGAGAGTGATTGAGCGCCAAATAGATTTTGTAACTGGGTCTCAACTACCTATATGCCTGCCTATAGGAGTAGTCCTGAAGAGACCAAGGAATTACAAAGCCAAGTTGAAGAATTACTTAAAAAGGGTTTTGTTCGAGAGAGCATAAACTCATGTTCTGTTCCTGTCCAATTGGTACCCAGAAAGGATGTAACATGGAGGATGTGTGTAGATTGTAGAGCCATCAACAAGATAACAGTAAAGTATTGTAATCCTATCCCTCGTCTTGATGATATGCTAGATCAACTATAATGATTCAAAGTCTTTTCTAAAATTGATCTTAAAAGTGGTCATCATCAGATTCGTATGAATCTTGGAGATGAATGGAAAACTGCTTTATGAGTGTTTAGTTATGCCTTTTGGCTTAACAAATGCACAAGCACATTTATGAGACTAATGAATCATGTTTTTAAGGATTTTCATAGAAAATTTGTTATGGTGTATTTTGATGACATCTTGATTGTTTCTCAAAATCTAGATGAACACCTAGAGAACCTAAAATAAGTTTTTGAAGTCCTTAGAAATCAAAGTGTATTTGTTAATCTCAAAAAGTATACTTTTTGTTTGGATCGTGTGGTTTTCTTTGATTTTGTGGTCAGTTCTAAGGGAGTTGAAGTAGATAGTAATAAAACCAAAGCAATTAAAGAATGGCCTAGACCTAATAGTGTAACTAAAGTTAGGAGTTTTTATGGACTTGCTAGTTTTTATAGGAGGTTTGTGAGGTACTTTAGCACCATTGCTTCTCCTTTAACTGAAGTTATTAAGAAGGATAAGATTTTTACATAGGAAAAGGAATAAGATGATGCATTTAACTTGCCGAAAGAAAAATTATGTTCTGCTCCTCTTTTGCAATTACCTGATTTTTCTAAGTCTTTTGAAGTTGAGTGTGATGCCTCTGGCAAGGGCATAGGTGCTGTTTTGATGCAAGACTCCAAGCCAATTGCCTATTTTAGTGAAAATCTAAGTGGAGCAACATTGAACTACTCAACCTATGATAAGGAGTTATATGCATTGGTAAAGGCGTTAGCTACATGGCAGCACTACTCGTGGCCTCGAGAATTCATGGTCAAGACTGATCATGAGTCATTGAAGCACTTGAAGAGCCAAGGTAAACGTAGTCATAGGCATGCTAAATGGATGGAGTTTATTGAAATTTTTCCTTATGTAATTTCCTACAAACAAGGAAACGAGAATGTGGTTGCTGGTGCACTCTCAAGAAGGGACGCCAATTGTAGAGGGTTAATGGGAAATTTTGGAGTGCCTAAAACTTTGGAAATACTTTATGAACATTTTTATGGGCCTAGCATGAGAAAGTATGTTGAAATAGTGTGTTCTCATTGTCTGGAATGTAAACCAACTAAGTCTAGAACATTGCCGCTTGGTCTTTATTCTCATTTACCTATTTCTAGTTCTCCTTGGATTGATATTTCTATGGACCTCATATTGGGGCTTGCAAGGACTAAATATGGTAAGGATAGTATATTTGTGATAGTAGACAGATTTTCTAAAATGGCTCATTTTATTCCATGTAAAAAGACTAATGATGCATCTCATGTGGCTGACTTGTTTGTAAAAGAAGTGGTTAAATTGCATGGAATACCTAGAACTATTGTCAGTGATAGGGATGCCAAGTTTTTAAGTCACTTTTGGAGAATTCTTTAGGGAAAGTTAGGGACTAAATTACTCTTTTCCACATCTTGTCACCCATAAATTGATGGGCAAACAGAAGTGGTTAATAGAACTTTGGGGGAATATGTTAAGGGTTGTTTTGAAAGGAAAGTTGACTTCTTGGGAAGATTACTTACCTAATGTGGAATTTTCTTATAATAGGACCGTTCATTCTTCTACTGGTAGGACTCCTTTTGAAGTTGTATATGGATTGAACCCCCTTACCCCTCTTGATTTACTGCCTTTGCCTACTAATTTTTCTAATCTTGATGGTAGAAAGAAGGATGACATGAAGAAGAAGATTCATGAACAAACAACGCTTACAATTGAAAAGAAAAATAATAGAGTTGCATTGCAAAGGAATAAAGGAAGAAAATATGTTGTGTTTAAACCTAGTGACTTGGTTGCATATGAGAAAGGAAAGATTTCCTTCCAAAAGAAAGACCAAGCTAGATCTTAGAGGAAGTGGCCCATACAAAGTCCTTGAAAGCATTGGAGTCAATGCTTATAAACTTGATCTTCCTGGTGAGTTCCAAGTTAGTTCTTGTTTTAATGCTTCTGATCTTTCCCATTTTGATGCAGACATGAATTCAAGGACGAATTCTCATGAAGAAGAGGGCAATGATAGTATCATACGAAGCCCTACTCATTTTATTGACAAGGATGAAAAGGATTAAGCTTTAGAAGATAAAAGGAGACCCATAACAAGATCTCAAATCAAGGAGTTCAATGATAAGCTCAATGGGGTTCAATTGCAGATCCAAAGGTGTTTTGTTGGGGAAGAAGAGCTAAAGCCCAAGAAGGATGACTTGTTCAAATGGTACAATTATTTGGAGGCCCAAATTCAAGTCCAAGATAAAGAATTTTAGGGTTAAATTGTGTGCAAATAAGGCCAAGAAGGGTCCAAGAATCAGCCACAACAAAGGTTCCTTTTCGCCCAAGTTTGCAGGGAAGACTAGTCAAACTTTCCAAATTTGTCAAGATTCTTTTCCTAGTTAGATTTTACCTTATTTACTTATTTATATATAGGTTATTAATGTTTTCCTTGTTCTATTTAAGGTATCCTAGTACAATTTAATGCTTTCTTAGAACTACTAGGTCTATTCCTTATTAAGGTAACTTTATTTCCTTTCTAGAGTAGGATTTACCTTGTAATCCTTTTTCAAGGTTTTGGATACTCCTTTGGCCTAACCTAAGGATTCTTGGACGTCCAAGGACCCAATAATATATATTGGAGTCTTTTTTTCTTTCATTAAAGACAATTATATTGATATTAATAATATTTGAGAGAGTTCTATTGAGCCTTTGTGACTTGTTCTTTGAGAATTTCTCTTTAAACCTGTACTAGTTCATAGTTTGAGGTATAAAGTACTTTCGTCTTGTGATATCTTTGATTTCTTTTTGGTATACTTTAGAAGGTGATTAGTTTACATACTAATTATTGTCTTTAGTTACCCATAAAATGGTCAAGATCCGAATCTAACGTTTCAATTCATTTTTTCGAGTAAAGGCGTTAGATTTCTTCCATAAATCTTTGTGTTGTTACTTGTATCTTGTTAAGGCCTTAGAGTATCAATTCCTTGGGAATTCTTAGAACTTTCCATTGAATTACCTATATCTTGAATTAGTTTTTGTCTTTCTTTTTTTTTTTTTGCTTCTACATTCTAGTATTCACTCCATATTAGTGTTGTTTCTAACATCGATCCTATCATCCTCATAGGTCAAATTATCCTCAACAATTCCCAGAACTTCCATGGGCACTATGACACTTGGGTCACTAACACATCACCTCATATCTCTATCCATTCCCATGGAATTAGGAAGAAAAGAATAGGATAAATCATGAGCCTCTTTCAAAATTAACTCCCTCAATTCATCAACATTAGGCACACACAACCTACCTTGGTACCTAAGGGTACCATCTCCCCCTTGGAAGAAAACATCCACTTTACCATCCTTTACCAAGGCCTCCAATTCTAATAAAGTGGGATCAAGGTCTTGTTTCGACTTGACTTCCTTGATTAAAGAAGATTTGGAACCATCAACCACTACTATACCACCATTTTTAACTTCATACAATCTAACCCCTCAGCCGATCCTTGAAGCACCACAATAAACCACAAACCTCTAACCCTTCCGGTAAGGCCAAAATAGGAGCGGAGACAAGCTTATCTTTCAATGTTTGAAAACTCTTTTCACATTCATCGGTCCAAATTTTTTTGCCTTTCTTTAGGTTGATTTTGTCATAGGGGAAGCAATAGAGGAGAAACTATTTACAAACCTATGGTAATAACCCGCCAAACCCAAGAAGCTCCTAATATCCGACGGAGTCAAGGGTTTAGGCCAATTTCCAATCACCTCCGTCTTCTTAGGTTCTACTTTAATGCCATCACCCGACACCACATGCACTATAAAAGAAACGTCTCTCAACCAAAATTCACATTTTCCATATTTAACAAACAACCTCTCCTCTCTTAACATTTGCAACACCACCCTCAAGTGATTCACATGCTCTTCCTCACTCCAGGAATAATCAATATATCATCAGTAAAAACCACCACAAACATGCCAAGGTGGGGTTTAAAGACCCTATTCATGAGATCCATAAATATAGATGGTGCATTAGTCAACCCAAAGGACATAACCACAAACTCAAATTGCCCATACCTAGTCCGAGAAGCCATCTTGGGAATATTGCACTCCCTCTTTGTACTTGGCACCGTTAGTCTAGTAGAAGATGAAGCATCCTATGCTTGGGCTCTCTTGACCTTTCACTCCACCCTCTTATCATTTGAGTCTCAGGGGTACCCACCGATTGGTTGAGTTTAGCGGTTACAACCTTGACCAATAGCCAGATAGCATTGCGAATCTCCATATTTGATATGTCACCATTGATATGTTGACCCTTAAATGAGAGATGGTTACCACCCTGTTCACCATTCTGAATAGCTCGAGACATATTCTGAAATGTAATGGTTAGGAATCAGTTATTAAGATAGGGGACTTAGCTCTATCGCATGACATAGATCATGAAGAAGTGAAACATTTCCTAAAATGTCTCATAACCTCCCATTCATAGTTATGGTGCGCTTCATAACCATGAATAAGACTCTAATTGATATGGTGTGTTGGATTTTTGAGGACCATTAGTAACCTAGTGCTCTGATACCAAGCTTGTCACGATCCAAGTCTAGGGCCTAGATGTGACACGACAAATGAGAAGTTCGAAGACAACCTAAACAAGCCTCTTGATTGTAACATGTACACATCCTTGGTTGTGGAAGCAAAGTTAAACAATAATAAGAGTCAATTTAAAAAAAGGGCAAAGCGGGACTATGAGAAGTCTTTGATAATCATAAAAACAAAAAGAGTCAAGCTTGTAGCATATACCAACATAGTATACAACAACACCTCTAACTTAGAATGGAGCGGGGCCAAGACACTTCCCGCGCTCACCCTCATAATAATAAGTATCTATCATAAAGAAGAGCTCTCAACACAACATGAAAGAAAATAGATATCGTCCCCGGATGTGAGGACTCACCAAGAGCTACCTTTGAACGGTCCGACTAGTCACGTGGAGTAGGATGATCGATAGGAGCTCCGGTCCCTACATGGTGACATCATGTAGGCATAAAATATGCATTAGTACTTGGAATGTACTAAGTATGCGGAGACAAGAATCATAAGCATAATAGTATAGATGCATAATCATAATCAATAGACATGAGCTCAACATGCCATGTATAATGAATGCTTAGAAATAACATGCTTGAGAGTAATCATACTTGCATTGCTTGTCCCACACAATATCGTGATATGAGTGGCTCATCCAAATACCTTGTACTAGAGGGTAAAGAGTATAGCATGACTTGTGACCCTATCTAGTAGGTAGTGGATAGTACATGATATTAAGTCGTACATGAGGGTAATAATTGCAATAGGGTTCATGACCCCTTCACGTAGATATTAGGTAATGCATGATGAGAAGTCGTACATGAGGAAAAGGTATAACATGATTCATGACCACTTCATGTAGACAATTTGCTTATACTAGAGGGTGAGGAGTACCATATGATTCATAACCCCTTCTAGTAGGCTTCATAATTAACAATAGCATACGACTTAACATAAGAGCTCAATGGTTCACTTGTAGATCATAAAGACTCCTTATGATTTCAATGCATGCTTGGCAACCCATAATTATCTTAAAACACTTGACTTGTAAATCATGTAATAGTTTGTCAACAACTTGAGGATTCTTGTCATGTAATTTCATCAAACAAATGATGGGTTCATGATATTTGTTCAAAGTCATGCAACTCAAGAGTATACAAAAGTGTAAAATCAATTCAAAATCAATACACCAACATTGTAATAAAACCCCCAAATTGAGTATCATGAAATACATATCAAAAGTTCATAGTAGTTCATAGTTTCCATAGCTCAACTCATGCATAGTCTCAATAGACATAAACCAAGTCATGAATAAGTTTAAAGTAGAAATTCATGCACAATCAATCAATACTTGATAAAATCCCAACATAATTTATGTTCATATTTCATAATAAAAGATACCCATAAGTAATACAACTTGAAATCATCCAATTTTCATAGAAAGAGAAGGTTGGGCTCCATGGGTGAAAGGATCAATGGATGAAGACCCACATACCTTTAACTTGGATTTACTTGAAATTGAGTTGAGGGAAACTTGAAGCTTGAGATGGGTTCTTGAATTCCAAAATTTAGCTTGAAATCCGTGAATTTGCATGAGAGATTTGATGAAGTTTTGGAGAGATTTTAGAGAGGGTTTTTGAGAGGTATAGAGTTGAAAAATGGCTATATATGGAGATTTCACGTTTAAATGGGCATTGGATTATGACCCCAATGCCTTTCGGCGAAATAAGAAAAATTGAGAAAATTTTACACTGGTTCGCACCCCTGTTGCGACGCAGACCAGACGCGTAGGCCAAACAACACTAGTCCGCGCCCCAGGCGCGTCGCGGCCTGGGCGCGGATAACCACTGGACTTCAAAAATTAGAAAAATTTATTTTTCGCTATGGGTCTTCTAAAATCAGGGTTATATGCATTTCCCACTCAATTTTGCCCCTTGATCAAGAATATGAAGTCAGATTTTCAAAATCACGCATGAATTTTGAGATATATGAAAATTACGATTATGGGGCATTCCAAAGTAAATGAGGGGAGTTTCATTCAATCCATTTGGTATGCTTCTTGTTTAACATACCTTGACTGTGAATGTGCTTTAGCAACTCATCATAAGTTGAAATAATGAATTCTTTGGGCCACAAATAGAGTTACCAATTTAGAGTTACCGATTTCCCAATGCACTAATCAAAGCATACAATTCAAGTTCATAAGTGGAATAATTCAAAGTGGCACCTTTTAGCTTTTCCGTAATGACTCGACCTAGGGACCTAATTGCCACACGATGAATACGATACCCGAAGACACCTCATCTAAGTCATCCAAGCATATCAAACATTCATAGGCGTTAAATAGAAACTCATAGCAGAAAACATAAGGGGAAAAGGGCTACAGGCCATCTTGAGCAGTGAAGTTAGAAAACATCATTTGTCTGTAAGCATACCAATAATACATAACGATTAAACAGTACAGTCGATTTTTATCTAATAGAAAGGACATTCATAATAGACAACATAAAAAGTAAAAGCTTTGAAGGGCTAAAAGCACATCATCTAAAAACAAAAGTAAAGAATAGAGTGGAAAGTAGGTGGAGTCCCAAACTAAGGTCTCAAAAAAATAATAAGCTAGTCTTGAATGCCAATTACTAGTCACGAGCCAGTGGAGGAGTACCAGTACCTAATGATTAAATAATGCTAGCAAATAGGTAAAAGTACATTGAAATGTACTAAGTATGTGAGATGCAATGCACAGATGAAATTGTAACGCCGTTATAATTAAACATAACATATGGATACATATAAGATAAAAAATTATGATATAAGCTTAAGCATGCAAAAGAATAACGCTCAGGTCAATATAAGATAATGCATAAGAAAACACATATGGTGAAGACATGTCATAAGATAATGTAAACTTATGGGAAAGGACCATAAATGACAATAAGACCATGTGAGCTACGACATGGAATCCAATGAACTCGTTTCATTAGGAAAAGGCAAATGCACTACTTCCAATGAGAAAAGAAGAATCTACTTTCCAAGGTGGATATCTGAAACTTAGTAGCATTGCAATTGCATCTTTCATAACTTTTGGGCCTACATGGATCCACTAGCCTAGCCTATAATGCTCCTATGGTGGCACATCGTTAGGGACATCAAAATTTAGCTTCAAGGGATCATGCCTCAACTAATAGGAATGAGTCCCAATCTCCAGTCCTCTCGGTGCTAAGTAATCCTATGAAAATATTTTAAATCATACTTTTAGAATCATAAGTAGAAACTATAAGAGTAGCTCGAACTTAAGAATCTTTAGCTCAAAATTAAGAATCTTTCTTAAACATCTTTATGGAAATAATCATCATACAAATATCTTTGGTAGACTTTAACTTTGAAACTCTTCATAAATGCCCTAGTCGTAATCATAATTCATAGAAAACATTAAGATGGAGAATACGGTTAGCATAATTGATGCAGAAATTTCTTTAGGAAGAAACATCAAAATCGTCCAACCTCGATCATGTAACACCCCACATCTTACAGTACTAGTACTATGCAAATGAAACATGATATGACTTTTCAAGTTAGCACCAATTTTTAAAAGTTCTTGGATCTCATATTAGAGGGCGATATGTATGCCTATCACTGAACAGGGTCGAGTGTAAATAAGTTTTAAGTCAAATTGAGGAGATCACAACCTTAAACGAGGTGAAAGAAGTGAGGTGCTTGTAGAACTTAGGAAGCTAGCAGGTGAGTAACCTACATGCTTAGCTTAAATATGCTAGCTAAACGGAGATGAGGCTCGATGCTAAATTTGTCCAAGTCCGAGAATGAATTAAGTTCGTGTTAAGGGTGTAGCTTTATCCCATGTTTTAGCACTGTTAATGGAAAATATTTTCATCCTTGGAATAATAGAGAAAGGGCACAAGTACAACACAACTCACTTTTGAATTGAGCCAAAACTAAGTAAGGAGAAAAGGGAAAAGTAGGCAGCCAAGGCCCAACAAATTTAAACCCGATAAGGCCCAAGTGAAAGGGGAAAGAAGCTACATCACCAGCTTAATAAAGTAAGTCTAAAAATGCCTTAGTAAGTCGGCCAAAATCCCCCTTTAAAAAGGATTTAAAACAACTCCCTTAAGCCATTTCAATTTGGACAAAAAATCTGCTTTTCTTGGTTATTCTTTGCTCTCTTTCGATGTGTGAAAAGTAGCCCTCACAACCTTACAAGGGTTCCTAAAGAAAGACTAAACCTTGAAGCTAAATTTAAGTAATAATACTTGACTACATAGTATGGTTTGTTTATGAAAAACAAGAAGTATATGCTAGTTATGCTTGTGCTGGAAATTTGGACAACAAGTTTCCTAAGGATTGTTGTGCACTTTTCTTGTTACTTGAGAGGCTTTTCTCTTTTTAGTTGGCTGAGTTATGAAGTAAGAATTATGTTCTTAATAAAGTTTATTTTGTTAGTGATGTAACGAGGTTGCTGCACCTTATTTACAGCCCGTAAAAGTGAGTTCTTATATGATATCGTAATTGTGTTCTTAGTACGAACTTATAGGGTGGTGGTGGGGAATTGTTGCTCCATGACCTCCATATATTTTGAAACTATTTTTGGACTATTTTAATGATTGTATGTGTAAGTATATTATATGCAGTTTGGTTGAAATTAAAATAAATTTGGGATTGTTGACATCGAAATGTAGCGATCATTTCGATGACGTAACGTTATGCTGCCTACTTGTATGTTTTGTATAATTATTATGCGTTGTGCTTTGTTAGCTGTTGTAAGACTGTTATGGCACTAAAATAGACTACACATGATATGTATATGAGAATGTGTATTAGAAAGTATGATTAGAGGCGGAAAGGTTGAAATGATATGCTCGGGTTTATAATTATATGCTCGCTGCCCGTGTGTTGTTTTTTATGAGATTGGGTTGCGATGATGTATCTATTAGCTTCTAATGCTAGTTTTATCACCTACCTATCGTAGATAAATATTTGGAGGAAGGGAAGGTTATCTCGAGGTAATAGCGAGGTCGTAAAGTGAGGTATGTAAGGCTACTCGATTTCATATTACTTGGCATGAAATCTAGATTCTTCCGTGGTACATAGGGGCTCTTACCTACTCTAATGTAACAAACAGCCTTGTCTCCACTCTTTCACATGTTCATATGCTCCCATACATAGTCACTTGCAAACCTTCATACATACTTGGATACCAAGATACACGAGTTTGTTCTACTAAATAAAGTTCATGTGTTGTTCTACCTCCTATGCACTTCATTATTTGTGTAATATTCTCCTTGCATTATGGTATTGTCTTTTGTGATTATTTACATGTCATAGGTTGTATCTATAGTCCTATAGTTCTAATATTATGAACACTAAAATAATCATCTCAAAAGTAATTGAAAGATAAAGTATATTTCTTATTGATGGGTGGTAACCCAAGGGTTGAAAGAATCACCTAGCCTGGGTCAATCCTATCACGGGAGGTAGCCCAAGGGGTGAAAGGAAAAGCCTAGCCAGGGCCAATCGCGATATAGATTTACCACTAATCAGTTAGTCATTTGTATTACATGTTGTGCACAGATTATATAGTAAAGGTAAAGTAATAAAAAGAACATAAAGTACAGGATCCCACAGTATAACTACTGGTGGTATATTATCCTACACTAGTGCATAGTTTCATTTGAGTTATTACTTCATATATAGTATTTCCTGCCTTACATAATCAGTACATTATCTCATATTTATGTCCCTTTTGGGGGACTTACATTTCATGCTACAGGTACAGGTGCTAGTAGATATCCTAGTAGGAGTACAAGGTATCCAACTGCTGTTACCAAGCTCAAGGTTGCTTTGGAGCTTTGTGTGTCTAGAGTTTCTATTTTTGCATTGTATAGTTAGTCGAGGTGGGGCCTGTCCTGACCCTTATCAGATACTTTTCCTTATCTAGAAGTTTTGTAGACTATGTAAATAAAAGTGTGGTCAGGTCTCATACTTTAGACAACATGGCCCCAACGGCCTAGCCATATGCATTTCCTTTTGGCTTGTTATTAGTGCTTACTTTATTAAACGCATGTTGAATGAAGAAATCTCTTGTAATATGTGTAGAAAGTGCATGGATACAGGCTGGTTCTCCCCAACCTTATCGGCAACGGGTGTCAATCAAGAGTTACAGAATAAGATCAACTGAAAGCTAAAAAGGATGTTTGATAAAAACCTAGATTAACACGCTTGAATTTTGAAACTAATAGTGTGGTCAGCTCCAGATTGTCAAAAACAACCTAGAATGACCTTTCGCCAGTTGTAGGGGTGATCTGGTTACAATTTGACCACCTTTGTTATTTCATCCAATTTTGGCCTGAGAGAGGTAAGGTGCTTATTTTTTCATAGAAGGCTCTGTTGGAGAATCCAACTGCACCATTAGATCAAATACATTGAAACTAGTGTGCTTACACTATTCTTTTGTAGAAAATTGACATCGAGAGCCTTAGCAATGCCGAAGAAGAGAATGGAGTTGGGCTGGTGCAATGCCAGCAGAAGTTGCACTCCGCCTTGGGGGAGGCAAGTGCAATGACCATGAAGGCTAGCTTGACATAGCCCCACATTTATGGAGAACCTATAAAATTCTCAGAGAAGGGATAGTGACCCATGCCTCCACATTCGCAAAGCTTCATCCGTGTTCGCGGTAAAGGGCCTGATAGTCTATATAAGCTCATCAGCGACACGAACTAGCCCCATTCTCACATTTCATCTACTTGTAAAAAGCTCATCTTAAGTCTATTTTTGGTGATTCAAGGGTCCACATGAGCTGTAATTACGCAAGAAACATCATGGTGAAGTTAGTTTTGAGATTTGATGCATGTTTCGAGGTACATATTCCCTTTTTCCTATTGTTGTTATCGATTTTTGTGAGCACTTTATATCTTGATTTTCTTATTGGACGAAACTATAGCCTGAGGGGAACAAGATGGTTAGTTAGGTGTTGGCTGTAGGTATTTGGTTTTTGAGAGTTTGGGCCAAGAAAGTTATGGAAAAATGGTTTTATTGGTAGAATTTTTAACTATATTTTTGGGTGTTTTCTCAATCTTATGGGCCACTTTGGGCTGAATATTTTGCTATAGGTTGGGGTGTTGTGTTTAAAATTTTTGTTTGGAATTTTTGGTGTGGGGCTCACTTTTCCGATTTTTGATCCATTTGGCCTAATTTCACCCATTTCTTCAGATAGTGCAGCCAAACGGATCATGTTGTCACCATGAATTATATTTGAAAAACTAAACAGTTTTTGGAGGTTATCAAGAGGGGAAAAGCATGGATGGACTGACTCAATTGGAGGCAACATTTTCTAGGTAGGCTAGGCTTTCCTTAAACCTTAGATTGAGTAGCATTACATGCATGTTGACCCTTAAATGTGTGTGAAATGCTAATAGCTTCCATATTGTGTAGATGCATGGTTATAAGGTGTAATTTACTTGGTTGGCTATAATTGCTGTGTACCAATACATATATATGTATATATTAGTACTGTTAGGCCGCTGGGAGGCCATGTAAGGGTCGTATATGGGCCGATGCCATGAGTAGGTATGTATTCTAATTTGATAGATATCTATGGGTGTATATTGTCTAATATTGGTGTGACCTAATGACGAGAAGTGTACTTGTTGATTTTTTCACCATTATTACTTGATTTCTAGCATATTGTGATCTTGTTTGGCCTATCTATTGTGGGTGCTTATGATATCATCATTATTACCGCACCTTTAATTCCTTTGTTGCGTTGGGCTAGTTGATAACATGATTTCTAATGGGCTTGTTCTATTCCTGCTATTAAACTTTGCCCTTCATTATACTAATGTTAGTTGGTATTTTGAGCTTTTTCCGTACCCTGGGTGTCACAACCCAAGCCTAGGGACTAGATGTGTCATGACGAATGGGAACTCGAAGGGACCCCAGAGACGCCTCTTAGCATATCATAAAGCACATCCTTGATCACGGAAGCAAAATAACAACAACAAGAGATATAAAATGGGGAAAACGAGACTAAGGGAAGTCTTTGATAATCATAAGATACTCAAGAGTCGAGCTCATAGCATAAGTACATCATTTGTCCTAACAACACGTCTAAACATAGATTGGAGTGGGGGTCAAGACAGTTTCCGGGCTCACCCTCATTGTATCAAGTGTTCAACATAGAGAAATAACAAAAGGCAAGAGTAACATAGATAGCATCCTCGGACTGAGGACTCACCAAAGCGTATCTCCAAAGCACCGAACTAGCCACATGGACGATGATCGAGAGGTGCTCTGGTTCCTTTATGATAACATTATGTAGGCATAGAGTATACGTCAGTAAAGTTTGAATTTAATAAGTATGTAGGATGCAATGCAACAAGACTTAAGCCAATATAGTCAAACCGCATAATCATAACCGATGGATTAGTATAATATCAATATGGCATGCATGATCAATGCTTGAAGTAAAACATGCTTTTAAATCTTATAACTTGCAAATATAGATTACATCTATGAGAAGAGACCACAATCATAGACCAACAAGCTATTACTTGGAATTCAAGTCATGTCACCCCCTTGGAAGGTGATTGAGGTATCTACCCCTCAACATGGTAGTACGGGTTATCACCCTCCGACAAGGTGGTCAAGGTATCTACCCCTCAATATGGTAGTACGGGCATGTCACGCCCTGACAAGGTGGTCAAGGTATCTACCCCTCAACATGGTAGTACGGGAATATCATATCATGACCCAAGCCTAAGGCCTAGATGTGACACGGTGAATAGGGAACCCAAAAGGACTCCAAACAAGCCTCTCAACATATTATTACACATCATTGGTCGCAGAAGCAAGTAAACAACATAATAAGAGTACAAATGAGGGAAAAGGGGCTAGAGGGATACTTTTATAATATAAGCACAAAAACAAGAGAGTCAAGACTCAATACATAACATCTCCAATAACACCTCTACTACATAGCTAAGAGCGAGGGCCAAGACAAGCAACCGGGCTCACCCTTATATTCAATACATACATAAAAGAAATATAGTCTTAGTACATATCAGGAGATCATAGATATTGTCCTCGGAATGGAGGACTCACCAACTACCTTAAATAGATATCATTAGCCACGCGGAGGAGGATAATGACCAAATGGAGCTCCAGTTCCTACATGGTAACATCATGTAGGCATAGCGTATGCGTTAGTATGTTTGAATGTACTAATTATGTAGGATGCAATGCAACAAATGATAGGCAACATAATCGAAATGCATAAACTTAGGCATTGGATAGCATAATAATAATATGGCATGTATGTTCAATGCTTGAAGTGAAATCATGCTTATATAGGACATATTGGATACGTATGAAGAGACCCTCATTTAGCTAATGGGTTTACCACCTCCTGTCCTAGGTGATTGAGGTATCGACCCATCAATTTGGTTACTAAATATACCACCCCTATCTAAGGTGATTGAGGCATCAACCCCTCAATTTTGTTAATGAGGTATCAACCCCCTCAATTTGGTTAATGAGGTAGCAACCCCTCAATTTGGTTAATGAACATCATCCTCTCTATCATAATGGTAGAGGTGTAGTACCCCCTTACCAAGACATGATCATCTTAGAATCATATGGATGCTTCTCATGAACGTAGCTCATATAAATGCGCCTTTCATCATCATAAAGTCATTCAACTCATAAGACATGCATTGGACCTTCAATAACTCAAGAAATCATAATCGAACATTTTATCAAACACTTGGCGGGTGTGTAGTGCTAGTGTAAAATCATGAAATTCAAGAATGAAGTCAACCACCCATCAATACTTGGTAACACCCTAAAGCAATATACATCAAAACCTTTCATCAAATCCCACAATGGTTCATAGATTCATAGCTCAAATCATGCAAGAGTATATGTCATGAAACAGTGAAGTCAATGCATCTTAAATCATGTAAATCAGCCCACCAACATCATGGTAAAACCCATCATGGGCAACTTGTAAATCATATCAAAACTTTTCAATAGTTCATAGATTTCATAGCTTGAATCATGTATAGCCTCAATAAACAAAGATCACTTCATAGTATAAGCTCAGAATAGATATTTTTGCATAATCAATAATATTTGACAGAACCCCAACATATTTCATGCTCATTTTTCATAATAATAGATATCCATAAGAAATACAACTTGAAATCATGCAATTTTCATAAAAAGGAATATTGTGCTTCATGGGTGAAAGAAACACATGAATGAAACCCACATACCTTGACCTTGGAGAATTCTCGAAGAAGATTGGAAATGGAGACTTGATGCTTGAATGAGAACCTTAAGATCCAGATGAGATTTGGCCACTTGGATTTTGAGAGAAATATTAGTCTAAAGTTTTGAGAGAGTATTGGGAAATATCTTGTATGATATAAAACTGAAATATGGCTACGTATAGGTGTTTTCACGCGTGGAAAGGCTCCCCAAGACCCAAAGCCTTGGACCTGATAGAAAAAAACTGGACAAAATTAACACACTGGCGCGCCCTTGGCGCATCGCGCTAGCTCACTGGAAATCACT